>JAWWMW010001547.1:40537-52215 GCA_035048345.1 Echeveria elegans
AATGGACTTTTTTCTAATGCAGTCAACTCCTTTGCGCATACCCAGTATAATAGATGGAGAAGATGGGAACCGAAATGACCTTGCGCTTTCACTCCTTGCCAAGCCCTTTTCTTTAACCTTCTTTTCATTGCTTCCCCTCCATTCAAAGCTTGCGCGGTTCTTCACTTTCATGCTTATTCTTTTTGTGTCATCTGAATTTTTATCTTGAACATTGGAAGCTAGGTGATACACCTCCCTCTCTTCTTTCTGATCTTCATTGTTCACTGTACGTATTAGAGCATAATTAGCTTGTTGTTTTGGAGCGAAGGAATCTTTGATCCCAGCTTCGTTTTCTCCCTGAGAATTTTCTAACAGAATTTGGAGCCATCTTTCAACATTTCCTCTTCCACGTTGACATCTGCTCTCATCATCTTCTTTTACTTCTTCTTCCTGTTCAAAGTTTGCAAACTTACCTTTCCCGATTTGACTCAGCAAATCTTGATCTTTATGTTCAGTATGATTGTCATCGTCAGCGTCCCCAGCATTATTTTCAGAAGGGCTGATCTGGTCCTCCTTGTTTAGTCTGACTGGTAAGCCTTCTCGCGAAGCCCTTTTTTCCTCTTCTAAAAAGACTTTTAATTGCTTGTGCACTGATGAAGCCCTTGCCTTTTTCTGCGCATATGAGAGCAGTGCCTGGTTACACAACTCATCGTATAACGGATTGATACCTGATGGTGTAGACCTAGACTTCGCATCCTCAATACTTGAAATAATAGCATCAGCTCTCCTCTCCAGCAGAGAATCTTTTCTTGCTGACCTTGTTTCCGCTGGCTCAGTAGATGGAAGTGACAGAACAATTTTGTTATCTGCATCAGCTTCTGATAATGTTTCGTCTACATCCATCCTCGTTCGCTTCCTAGCATGGTCCAAGTATGGTCTCACACGTTGCTCAATGACTTCCCTTTGTTTAAACCTTTTAAAAAGTTCCTTCTCCGAATCATCACAAATGGCTTTCTGTGCCTCGAGTCTTGCGGTTAGAGCATTGGTTGCTGCCTGGTTAAGTCTCACCTGCTCCTTATAGACAACACTCCTGAGACATTCATTCAACACATCATTTTATTGAAATACTTATAACCCAACAGTGTTTAGATCAATACGAGAATAACATGCGAGGGAACTTACTGATGCATAGCGTCTCTGACCATCTTCTCGAGCATGGCCCTGTAAGAAGCTTGTGCCTCAGCTAGCCGTCTATGCTTTTCAGCTCGTTTCCTTCTCTTCATCAGCTTCAACTCCAGCTCTTGAATTGATATTTTATCCTCTTCGTTTGTGAGCTTTAACTCGTTCACTTCCTCATCCAATTTCTGGATTTCCTGCTGTCTTTTCATAGCTTCTTCTCTTTGAGCAAAGGCATCTCTTGCAATGACGATGGCTTGATTTGGATGGGAAACCATATCAGGGACTGCATTTTCTTTAAACACGGGTGTTCTTGATTTCCTCACTGCCATAATACAAAACAATATCAGATGACATTCTACACTACCATCTAAAAGAAACTTAGTAGTTAGAAATCATTTTGCAACGTCACTGACCGATCAGAGGGGAGTTGCATCGTGTCTGCGTATTTAGGTTTAGAGATTTAAGTACTGAAGCCTCATGTCGTTCCCTTCGAACCGAAACTATTGCAGCTGGAGCAAGACCTATTTTCTTCTGCAATGTGATAAAGTGCAGAGGGAAACGATGGGAATCAGCAGTCTCTGAAGCATTCAGTTCCTCATCATCTCCTTCCAAGAACAGGAATGAGAATCCTCTATGCCTGCCGCGAAGTAAGTTTCACTTTCATACATCTCTACTAATCAACATTGTAAGTACATAGACACGTTTGAAGAGTGAGTGACAACGATACTGACCTGAAGTCAGAATTAGACGAAGCGAAGATAGACAAGAATTGATTCACTGAAATACCCAATTGAAGATCCCACCATGGAATCAGAAACTCCAGTTTGTTATGTTTCCGTCTACAGACTTGCCACTGCAGGATCCTCAAGTTGCTTGGGACTGACAAGCCTCCTCCTACAAGATACAAACATCCCATACATCAAATGCACAAATCAAATAACAACCTACGAAAGAGGACAATAACTACAAATCTTACTTGAGCATGGAAACCAATGGTCTATATCCCAAGCTAGAGGCGAAGCAGAATCCGCATGATAATACAGCACATTTCCATACGGATCAACTCGGAAAATTGTTGGATCAAAACCAGCATTCCTACAATCAAAAGAACCTAAACAAATTCAGGCATTTGATTTACAGGGAGTACAAATCTTAAAAACGTTGCATAACAAACTTTACTACGAGCGAGACGAGGAATTAAATTACCCAAGGTGATCCAATTGTTTCCACAGAAGACCCACAAAGAGCTTAGTCTTCGTGGCAGGTTCAGCATCTGGATCGACAAACCGGAACAATTCATCAAATTCCCTCGCCCTAGAATCCTGCTGACATCAAATTCCAACAATTAGCAAAAAAACACAAGTCAACTCTAAATCAATTTTCAAAAACTTAAACCCTAGAATCACCTGTTGTGGTTGGAGAGCATAAGGAAGAAAGACAGAAGGAGGTCCGTTGTTAAAGGAACTGAATGATGCATCTCTACATAGCTTAGCATAAGCTCTTGGATAACCTAGACCTTCATCCACCACTAGCTCGTTCGGATTCAGTACCAGCTCCGCAGACGCCATTAAGATCTTGATGAATCAGAGAGTTGAAATTCAAACAATGACCAGCTACTGCTGGTTCAAAGAATATTTGGGATGGAGTTGAAGTTGTTGTAGTAGTAGTAGTAACAGGTGTTGTTGTTGTGGTAGGGTTTTGTTTTGACTGGTGAAGCGGAGTTGTTACAACGGTCGAATTTGAAGATTTGAATTTTTTTGGGAGCTGCAACGGCTAGAAAAAAGTGGCGGAGAAATAGGGTTTATTATTATCACTATTTTTAGACTTATTAAATAAGACACGCGTCAGGGCATGGTTGGTTTGTGACGATGACGTTTCGACTCGCGGCAGTCATCTTCAACATGTAAGTAATTACATGAAAAACGAAGGGTCGCGATGCAAATAGTTCAAATCAGAAACCGTACGAACCAGAGCCACGACCGGTCGAGTAATGTGCCAAAATAATCGTTTAGATAAAACAGATTAATAAAATTTATTAATAAATATAATATATTAATTTATTTATATGTAAATAGTTTAATAAATGTTGTCGGACTAAATAGATTTAAAAAATTATTTATGACATTTTAAGCTCATCCATTTAATCCGTTGAATTGGAAAACTTAATACACAACTCATTTAAAATTCATCTCTAACCCAAATAATTCTTCAGTTTACAAGCTCTGTTGCCAACTGTGTTAGTCAATGACTACCCCGGAGTGCCCTCCTGCGCTTTCAACGGTTAGTTGCGGTTCATTCCTGTACGCCCAATACAATTCATCTTTTTTTAATCATGCTTTTCCTGGAGCTGTTCAGTAACTAACCTGAAAGTGAATTATTAGAAAAAATAATTAGGTGATTAATAAAGCCAGTGACTTGTGTATTTCCTCATTTATTTTCACTGAAGTGGGTCCCCGAATTCAAGATTGAAAGATGTTGTTAGTAAGGTATTTTTGTCTACGGTTCATATAATGTATACTGACTTCTTGAAACAGCTGACTTGGATTTTGATGGACTCCAGCATTTCTGGTCTGTTATGGAAGACATTGACAAATCTCTCTCGGTTGTTGGTCCAGAACAACCATCTCGGGCTGTGTCAAGCATTGTTGAGAAGACCTAAATTACAAAAAGAACGTGTAATGACATCAATTTCCCTTTGTAACATGTCTTTACTTCCATTAATTGGTCTTGGGAAACGACAGGGTGTTTGCGCTGAATGTCAAATGCTGATGATCCCAGATCATTGTCAGAGTATGAATACATTGTTTCAATATAAATATTACTTATATTATTTCGCCAGTACTTCAAATTGAGTTAGTTCAGTCCTGGTCTCGCTATATATAGGTTCAGAGTCTAATGTGAGCTCCTTGAGAAAACTATGGAGGAGAAATGCTACACAGTGATAGATTTCCTTTAATTTTTATGGATTGTATTTTCAATCTTCAAATTGGACTGCATTGCAAGTTCTTTGGTCATCATAATTTGTTACAAGATATGACCACCGCATAAGTTTTGGTGCAATGATATGAGCTGCTTTTTCTATGTAGGAGTGAACATAAATCGTTTGTGGATAATCTTTCTGCGGTGCTGGAAACTCAAGTTCAAGGACCTATGGAAGTCAATATGAACGAACACAGCAAACAGAATGTGGAATCTGTTATGCCCAATACCTTCCAACTGGTAATGTTATATGATGCATTTCTCGTATGCTTCTGATTTTTTTCATATGTGCTGATCTTTAATATTGGAAGTATTATCAGATTTTGAACTGGGGATCAGCAGTGGAAGGGCAACTGATTATACATGTGATAACGCAAATTGCAGCAAGGAATTCATAGTGCCCGTCTTTTGGATTGGCTGTGTTCTATAACAACAACAAGTCAGTAAATTTTTTTACTTCCAATATTCAAGCCTCTGCAGTTCATATGGTTAATGCACTATTAAAATCATCATTTGCCTTACTATGTCTCGTTACTTCTATCGATGAGCTTGATCCTGAATAATGACTCATATTGTTCGGAGCCTGTTGCTGTGAAGATAAATCACTCAAGCTAGAACTGGGTTTTATTAAGAAATGTGAAGTGTTCTGGGCACCTCAAGGATTGACATTGTCTGTATCATAAGTTAGTCAGTGTTCCATGGTTAATGTAGTTTAAGCTTCAACTTGGAATTCAATTATGAAATTATGCCAGGCTGCTCAACTCTCCAAGTAATCACTTCTCTCACTCGCCTTACTATGTTCTGCTCTTCCATTCATTTTTTGTTACCCTTTCAATCGAGTTGACATCAAAAGCCCTATCTGTCTCACACTTAATCTGGACATTTAGATACTTGGTCATAGAAAGTACACTGTTTCTAACTGATTTGTTTGAGTCCGCTTCCTAAGGTGTCAATTAGTAAAACACATAATTCGATTGATATTACAATTGTTGCAAAGGTAATCCTCAAAACCATTCATTCTCATAATGCACTTAATTAATTTTTTATTGCACAAGATTTCTATGAACTTTGTTTAAATAACAAAATGAAATAATTAATTAGTTAGACGAAGAGTATTTTCTCATTTAGATTTTAAGTCAGAGATAATTATGAGATATACGAACTGAGCCATGGCTGGTGATGGGTCATGCAGATGGAAGATAGTTCATCCCAACCTCCCAAGGACCTTATCGGAAGCTTAAGACAGGCTGTAGTTAATGCAATGAGAAGCACAAGATATGCATAACATTTGGACGTACTGGCTGAGATCAAGTTGTTTTCTTCATATCTTCCTCTACATTTGCACATGGAGAAGAAGACGCATATTAGTTTGTACATATATTTAACAGCTTTTGGAGTAGTCAGTCATTCCCTTAGCTTCTCTCTATATTGGTCTTACGTGATCTGCTAATACATTTTTCTTCTCCTCTTTCTAACACCGAGCTGAGGAGCATTCCATTCTTTTTTGCATGGTTGAGTTTCGTATCAGCTAATGTTAAAGAAAGTGTTGTTGTTGTCATTAAAGATGTATTATATGAGTGTCTATAGATTGTTTCATTTGATGCTGTACAAATATTTTGTGTGTAGTAGTAGTAATTATCGATGAGGCATTGTATTCAGTGCAGCTGGTAACGTACTCCAGTAAATACCTGTGCAGTAAATCAATTTTATCAGACAGTTGAGGCCAACTGCAGGGATCCCATTCCCAAGGGGTTATTGGTGACAGGGAGTCATATGCAAAGTGGTAAAATGTTTGATTATTTAAGGTTGGGTTGCCAATTGCTGTCTTGTATAGGTCCTTTGTTTACTTTACGTTGTGATTCTTCTTGAAGAATCAGCTATCTTAAAGACAGGGGAAACCCCAATCTTCTCGTTTTTATATTCTAAATATGGGCAATAGAATTCTATGAACTGTGTGTCACAATTTTCATTTAACTTAGTTGCAGACAGTATGTGGTTGCATGCATTTTGTAGGCAACTCAAGATGACACGAGTCCCGAATAATCAAGTTATATGACTTTGAGAAATTGCGTCGAGTTAAAAGGTAAAATCTTTCTGAGTATTACTGCAATACTGATTGTCTGAAGGGGAATGCTGCAATACTAATTATCTGATCCCACACCAACATGTCCAACCTCTTTAAACTTTGAGCACCTTGAGTATTTTTGCTGCCTATTTAGTATAAGAATGTGAAATCTAGTGTAGGTAAACATTAACTGCTCCTATGACAATTCAAGTATTATGGAAAGCCATAGGTTCATACTTGATGTGTGCGAAAAAATACATAAACAAGTTGCTTGTTTTTTCGTTTCAACTAGTTGTTTGTTCATTCACTTTCTGTTCCTTTTTATTTCTCCTGATGTCATACTTATATGAACACTGCCAAATATGCTTTCGTAATTCTCATTAGGTTGTAACTGATGTAGAAATAATATAAAGATTCTGTGTTTTGTTTCGTGTTTCTATTGCGAATAGTAGTTGCTGGAGTATTAGTCTTATGAAAATAGTCTGTTTCAGTTGGGCAGAAAGGAATAAGTTCAGAATTGTGAGATCAGAATACCCTATGGGCGGTGTATGAGTGATGAAGATGATGTGCTTCCTAGGAAGCAGACAATGAGAGAGATGAAAATGGACCAAGTAGGTTTGCTCCGCCCTTATATTTTATTTCCTAAAGTTTGTTTATTTGAATGTTAATTTTTTTCTCCAATCAACATCAAAAACAAAAGATCAATACTATTAATCTACTTGCAACTTTTTCAATGGAGTATTCAACTATACACTCGTTCTTCTTACTCATTATTGTAATCCAGGTTTCCCTTTCATCTCCTACCCAGTTTCTGCAATTTGATTTCCCTACTTTCAAAGTCAAACCCATTTTAATCTGTTGGCTCCTGTTTAGAGATTTTACTTGTCATAAGAATTTTGAGTTGTGCTTTGGGGTTTAAATTCATAATTCTGAGTTGAGGTATATTTAGGTTCTGTTGACTGATTTAGTTCCTATGGGTTAGCTTTGCAGCTTACAAGATGTCTGATTTAGAGAATCTGGCCAGGTTATAAGCAGATAACTTGATGGGGCTGTGTAAGTCAATCAAGCCTGAAGGATGATGGAAAAACTGGAGCTCTGGATGTTGTTCCGCCTTTTGTTTCTGTGCTGCTTCTTGGTTTCTGAGTCAAGTTGTGAGCAAGAAGGTAATCCAGTCTTTAAAATATTGAACTTTTTAGATTTAGGTATATAGTAGCACTGGCCACTGTACTCCTGGTATTTGGTAGCAGCACTTTTTAGCTGCGGTCATTCATGTGATTTGCTATTGACAAACAGAAACAATTGATCTGAATTTATGCAGGCTTTATCAGCCTCAAGTGTTGTGCTAGCACAAACAGTACTGACAAAGTTACATCGATAAACTGGACATCAGATAATAATTTGTTCTACAGCAGCTTATCGAGTTGCCAGAAAGTGACCAAGACTGTCTCAAGTTACACTGGCTATCAACGGGCTCGTGTTTTCCATTCTGAGTTAGGGAAACACTGGTGTTACAACTTGACAACACTTAAAGATCAAGACTATTTGGTTAGAGGCACATTTTTGTTTGGGGATTCATTCTGGTCATCAGCGTCAGGTTGGTCCTATAATGTTTCCATTGGCGTGACACCGATAATTACAGTCGACTCAAATGAGGATATTGTAGTGGAAGGTGTATTTAAAGCCTCCAAAGGCTATTCTGAATTCTGCATAATTCAGTTGAAAGGTTATCTCTATATATCCCAGCTTGAACTCAGGCCTTTGAAGGTGGTCAAATATTCACAAAAGGTTCCTGTTGGTGTTCTTAAATTAGTTGGCAGATATGATTTAGGGAACCAGGGAGAACCTGTCAGGTATATAGCTGGACACAGTATCTTTCAGTAAAAATTTATGATCAAATAATGTGTTAATGTGCGCAAAGTTTCTAATCATGAAAAACACAGGTATCCGGATGATCCAAGCGACAGAATTTGGTCACCCCCATCGGATACTCCGGTTGATTCTTTCAGTGTATCAAACCTTACATCTATTTTGAGCTTATCGAATAATGACACTAGTGTGACTGTGCCCCTAAGAGTGCTACAGACAGCTTCAGCACATTCTGAAAGGCTGGAGTTCATCCATGATGACATTGATACTGGAAACTTCCAGTACTTGATATACTTCTACTTTTTCGAATTCAATGCAACTGTACAGACTGGGCAGCGGCTGTTTGATATATTCATCAACGATGTGAAGCAAATAGAAAATTTTGATATTCTGGCTACTGGGTCAAATTACCAAGACGTTTTTCTGAATGTCACAACAAATGGAAAACTTAATCTGACGTTGGTCAAGGTTCCTGGCCAGTCTCTGTATGGACCCATATGTAATGCATATGAAATTCTACAGGTTCGTCAACTGAACCAAGAAAGCAAACCAAATGAAGGTAAGCTACTTCACATTGATCCTTAATCTATTCAAGTTGGGCATCAGATGGTATTCTAGACGTATTACTGTTTCATTCGTGTTGGTCTTATTTTACCTATTCAAATAAAATCTTCATTTTGTATAGCTAACACAATCATCGGAGTAAAGAACGATTTGCTGCTAGCGAATAGAAGAAGTGAATTGTTAGAGAGTTGGTCTGGTGACCCATGTCATCCTTTTCCATGGGAAGGACTGACTTGCCAATCAATTCAGGGCTCTGCAGTCATTACAACTCTGTAAGTCTACCTCCATGTATTTTTATTCCTTCTTCATCACTTCCACATAATACTAGTTTGGAACAAATGTCTGAGTGAAAACTTATGCAGTATACATTCTTACAATAAAATTATTAATCGATGGATTTCAGGGATCTGTCATGTAATAAACTTTCCGGACCTGTGCCAGTCAGTATCACTCAACTCAGCTTCCTTACAAAACTGTATGTTGAAATTATCTTTTTGCAATTTTACGTTTATGTTATGTGACTTTGGAAGTTTATAATCAAACACATCTCTTCAATAGGAATTTGAGCAACAACTTCTTTGATGGGATGATGCCAAATTTTCCAGTTACATCTTTGTTGACAACATTGTAAGTTTGTTGCTAAAATTGTTTTTTACATTGGCTCAATGTCTGGTGCATCAGAATTCAAGATCGACCACCGACCAGCACTGCTGCAACTAGAAAGCCTGTAATTCTAATTTATATCCCCAGCTAGCTAAATATTTTGCTTCACATTCCTGCAGAGATTTGCGACATAATGATCTCTTAGGTTTCATTGATGGTTCCTTGAGCTCATTCGCTCATCTGAAGGAATTGTGAGTATAACTTATTCCCTTACTTCACCCCCATAATAATTAATAAAGCCCATTCAGCAGCTTTATAGTATTTTTTTTCCAGGTTCTATGGTTGCAATGCTCATTTCAATTCAAAGTTGATCACTAAATACAACTCAACTCTTACATCAGAGTATGATTTTTTGCTTTACTCCCGAGCTAGTGTCAATGAAATTCATACTGCACTGTACAGCTATAACTGATGAATCATATTTTTCTTCGGTATTTCAGCTTTGGGAAGTGCTATGATCAACGTGCAGCCTCATCGAAACTTGTAAAATGGGTTGTAGCTTGTGCATCCATCTTGTTCATTGCATTGCTCGGGATTTCTTGCGTCTACTTCCTCAAGAAAAAACTGATTACTTATCTGATTTTCAATAGACAGGGTTATCCAAAGGCTAAAAGTGAGTGTTAGTTTTCATGGGTTGATCTGATTTTTTTCTCTTAGGCACCCTTTGGTTGCGGAGAAAGAAGTGAGGAAAAGAAAATTAAAAGAAAATTTTTGAGTGAAAATGAACATGCGTGTTTGGTTGTAAGGAAAAAATGAAAAGAATAGACAAAATGAGATCATATTTTTCTTACAACTTTCTCATGAGAAAATCATTTTAAAAAAAAAATTCTTTTCCTCATTTTTTCCTGCAACCAAACGGAGCCTTAGTGAACATCGTCTCCATGGTACTTTATGGAGTCATAATCACAGTGCCGTATCAGCTGATATATTGGTATGATTTCCATATGACTCAGATGCTATTTACTCAGTGCGCAACCTGGATGATATTGTGTTCAAGTCGATATCTGTACAGAGGTTTACTCAGGATTGCCTAGAAGTGGCCACTCAAAACTACAAGATAATGATAGGGGAAGGAGGATTTGGATCTGTTTACCGAGGCATTCTAACAGATGGTCAAGAAGTAGCTGTGAAGGTTCGATCAGCCACCTCAACCCAAGGAACACGAGAGTTTGAGAATGAAGTAAGTCATTGTAGTTTGTAAGACTACTTGTAGTAATCTTTAAGGATTTTATATACTGAAAAAAAAATGAAATATTTTACTTGAACAGCTAAATCTTCTGTCTGACATTCGACATGAGAATTTGGTTCCTCTTCTTGGATACTGTTGGGAAAATGATCAGCAAATGTTGGTCTATCCATTCATGTCTAACGGTTCATTGCAGGATCGGCTCTACGGTATTCCAAACATTGCAATAAACATGTTTTCTGTTTCGATATTTTCTTAAATTTTGTTGCCTGATTTCACAGCTCATTGGCAGGTGAAGCAGCTAAAAGAAAAGTTCTAGACTGGCCAACAAGAATATCCGTCGCACTAGGTGCTGCACGAGGCAAGTAGAAC
This sequence comes from Echeveria elegans, assembly GCA_035048345.1. Taxonomy (NCBI): domain Eukaryota; kingdom Viridiplantae; phylum Streptophyta; class Magnoliopsida; order Saxifragales; family Crassulaceae; genus Echeveria; species Echeveria elegans. Next base: position 51,391 of record JAWWMW010001547.1, read on the forward strand.
ATCCAAAATGTTATATTTATGAGTTTCTGGTTTTGTCAGACAACACTGTATCTGGGTAATTCTCTTAACACTCAGGCTTAACATACCTTCACTCGTACGCTGGGCGTTGCATCATTCATCGAGACGTAAAATCAAGCAACATACTTTTGGATCATAGTATGTGTGCCAAGGTTGCAGATTTTGGATTCTCAAAATACGCTCCTCAAGATGGGGAAAGTGCAGCATCTCTGGAAGTAAGAGGGACAGCTGGGTATTTGGATCCTGAGTAAGTGAAGATACTGTCTTGGAACTTCAAAGGTTACTGTCCGGTATTTTCGAGTTATAGTACTAACCGATGCATTGTGTTCAGGTACTACTCAACTCAACATTTATCAGCAAAAAGTGATGTCTACAGCTTTGGCGTGGTTCTTCTAGAGATTGTTACTGGTCGAGAGCCTCTAAACGTTCATAGGCCACGAGACGAGTGGAGCCTGGTCGAATGGGTACCCAAAACAAATATCAAACACTTCATAGCACGTCACAGTCTTTTTAACGACAAAAACATTAAATCTTGAATTCTTCAACGCAGGCAAAGCCATACATAAGGGAGCAGAACATCGACGAACTGGTGGACCCAAATATCAAAGGAGGATACCATTCAGAAGCAATGTACAGAGTAGTGGAAGTGGCATCAGCATGTATCGAGCCCTACGGTGCATACCGGCCAGCAATGTGTGACATTGTTAGGGAGCTTGAAGATGCATTCATCATAGAAAACAATGCATCTGAATACATGAGATCTATCGACAGCTTGGGCGGCTCCAACCGTTACTCTTCTATCGTCCT
>JAWWMW010001548.1:25960-43440 GCA_035048345.1 Echeveria elegans
TGTACACTTTAAATTCATCGCGTATGTCAAAAGTTTAGCGAATAACCGAATGCTAAAACTAGACAATAAGATGAAACTTGTAATTGAACCGAAATAATTATAATTGAACCGAATTTATTTCCAACGAACCGAATCAATTCAAATTGAACTGAACCAAATTATAATTGAACCAAATTAATCCAAAACGAACCGAATTGGTTCGAATTGAACTGAACCAAATTATAATTGAATCGAATTAATGCAAAATGAACCGAATTGGTTCGAATTGAACTGAACCAAATGGTCCAATTATTCTTAATTGATTTTAATTAGGATTAATTAAAATATGGTTCAATTAGCCTTAATTAATCAAAAACTGATTCAATTAACTTTAATTAATTTTGATTAAGATTTTGATTTAGGGTTAATCAAAACCCCTAATCTTCCTCTTGCCACAATCAGCCGCAGCCTCAACAACTCAATTTCCCAGGCACCGAATCGAGAGTGCTAATCTAACTGCTCGGCGACGCGCCACTGACTTCCACATGTCCCTTCGTAACTAATAGCTTTTGATATGATCTGAGCCGTCACCGTGACTCCAATTGATTTTCTTTCAATCGGCAGTATTTTTTTTAATTCCAAATTACAAACAGATCAAATTGCAAAATTAGGGTTTCAAAAAAACGAATCTGAAATCCTATGATTCAATCAAAGAGGCTGTGATACCAATTGTTAGAAAAAATGCGATTCCGAATTCATCAATCTGAATACAGTGATTAAATAATAAGATTATGAACATAAAACCCTAATACTGAAAAACTTAATCGAAAGCGTACCTTTTGCAGCCATGAATTATTTCCAGCTTACTGGTTATGGATCTTCTAAAGTAGACTGACCGCAATCGAATCCTCAATTTGTGTTTTTGTGTTTGTGAAGGAGAAGCGACATGAATTATAAAACCCTGATAGCATAAGTCTTCTATTTATATGAAACACACTTTATGGTCAGTTACAATGGGGACCACAACTTATAGATAACTACGTTTCGGCCCTTCAACAAAACGTAATTAAACTCTAGTTTTTACGCATTGTTTCCATAATCTGAAAATATACCCTAAGTCATCTTTAAACTTATTTTGATCACTTTATTATGATTTATTGAATAATTATCACAACACTATCATATAATTACATTATGACCCCAGTTGATTATTAAAATAATCTAACACGACCACCCTTGCCACTACCACCACACAACCGCCACCACTACCACCACACTACCGCCACCAACACACCACCACCTTCGCCACCGCCGCCACTACCACCACCACACCACCACCACTATCAGGTGAGTAATTTCGCGGTTGGCGAGCCAATATCAGAAAACAAATTTTGCAACACCAACATGACATCCTTATATATATCTTTACAAGCTGCAAGTGATTCACACAGCCTCGTAGGAACTTTGCGAATTAATAATGCTTCATCTTTAAGATCTGAAACTTCTGCCGTTTTAGCAATGCCGCATCTGTCAATATCTCATTTACTTGAACACAATTCGTAATGCTTTTGCCTCTGCTATCGAATTGTATAGTTCCTTTTGTTTCCTCAACATGAACCTCTCTGGTGCTACTGTGCAGATGATTGAAGTTTTTTTCATTACCACCAAGAGCTGGTTGAAGTATCCTAGTTAGCTTCTTGCTAACAAGGTATGGAATATGTCCCCTTTGTTTTACTCAGTGGCTTAGTTTGTTGATAACATTACCAAGAGGCAAGAACCATTAGGCTTTTGTTTATGTGCTTTCCTTCCTTCAAACGCACACAGGCAGCTCCAGTTTTAGCAAAACGTTCTGACCCAGCCAAGTCAACCAAATTCACTACTGAGACACGAACCGCATCTCCATTATGGTGATTTAAGTTCTTCCCCCTGTTTTCAGTTATCATCTTGAAAATTGTATGTGATCGACTACTGCGGACATTCATGTTTGTCTCTCCAAAATGCCTATTCGCCTCCCCAGATTCTATGAGCTGAAGCACATGCTCAGCAGTGCTGACTATTTCCTCTCCGAGTTCCGACACATAAATGCCTCCCTCCAAGCTTTCATGAATCTGAAGTTTCTTGTTTTCCACTGCAAAGAGGTCATTTATCTCTTCATTATAGATTTCCATGTAGGAAACTCGAACCAAAAATTCCCTTTTAGTTGCCTCGCGAATATTTGAAAATATGTCTCGGTGGATAACTCCAGGATCAGTTTGTGAGCCATTCATTGTGAAGGTCTTGCCACTGCTGGTCTGTCCTTAGGCAAACAGAGTTCCATTGAAGCCGTCAACAGCTGCATGAACGATGTCCCTGGTAAGAAGCTCGTAGACCTTCGAATTAGCAGAGTTTTCATCGAAAATTTGATCGAAGGAGTAAGATACGCCGGAAATGGGGGGTTCCGAGACGCATATGCAGTGGTTGGAGGCGGGAGACGTATAGCAACACAGATCTTCTCCATCTCCCGCCACACCTTGTTGGAAAGTTGTGTGAAGAAAAGATGGTTCAAGTCTAAAACGACATAGTTTTGCGACAAAGTAATTGAACATCCTACTAACGCAAAACGACATAGTTTTGAGTTAGGGTTTGGCATGAGTCAAAACGACGTAGTTTTGTTTAAGAAAAGAGATAGGCTTGAAAAATCTTTATTATCTTATCATCTCATTAATGTGCGTTTTGATTGTCTGAATAATGAGGAATTTATTTCTTTCATTTAAGGAAACGACGTGCGTTCTTTTTGGGAAGGTTGCTAATTTAAAGGGAGGTCTCTCCTTCATGAAAATAGATTGAAAAATACGATGAACACAACAACATCCTCTTCGTCTCTTTTGAGTGGGTTTCTTCTTTTCGTGTGAGTTTTGGGTGATAGTCGAAGATGGCTTGTCTTTCGTCTTCTTCACCTTGGTGCTGGTGACTGAAGGTCCGGTTGTTTTATCCTGGGAAACGGATTGCCAAAGTGGAACCCTAGCACCAGACGGGGGCAATACTGTTTTAAGGAGATTGCGTAGCAAGACTCAACCACCACATTCTAAATTGGTTTTATATCTCTATCTCTTGTTAATTTTTCTCTATTGATTAATTGATGATTAGTTCATCACATTCAATTTGATGTTTATGTAATTTTTATGTGCACAATCCTGTTTATTGTTGAAATTTTGTAACAGACACATTTTTCACGGAACCAATCATAACATTTTTTTACAGAAACCTCCCTTAGGTTTTGTTCCGTTAACGCGGAACCGTTTATTAATAAATTATTTTATTATAAATAACAACTTTTAATTTCAAAAATCAAAGTAATCAAAATGGCTAAAAATCTGAACACTTTATAAAAATATTTTCAAATTGCAAATTATATGTACATTAAAAAAACAAATCAATCATTTTCAATAAATATAAAAATCACTTCATTCCATGATTGAATTATTTTAATTTTACATAAAATAACGTAATTTGTTGATTTAATTGTTTGATATTGATTTGAATTGCTTTTTTATTTATTAAAATTGGATATTGGGTGATTTTTTCCGTGTTTTAGAATTTTAAATTATTTTGATAAAATGGTTTCGGAATTAAAGTTACGTATAGTTGTCTGCAAAAAAAATTTATTACAAAAAATTCCGTGCATAATGTGTCAACCCACTGGGCGTTTAGACGCAATTTACACTTAAAAACTATTTCGTAAAAAGAAAAAAGTTTTGAAGGAATGGGAATGTTGGAGGGTATTTCAGTGATTCTCACCTAAATCTGTCAATTTATCGTTAAGTTACTCTTCTCATACTCATTGAATGGAGGATATCTTTGTCCAAATTTCCACCAGTAAGGCCGGATTGCTCTTGTAAAATCTGAGGAATGCCTCAAGTCAAACAATTTGATTCACTAATTCGGTACCAAATCATTTCCATTTTTTTTTTTATATTTTTTGTTTTTGCTCAACGAGGACGACCACGTCCACGCTATCTTCCTATCTTCTCCCAAATGGCGATTTCCGCTTCTTCAACTTCCATTCCGGCGCTCACTACCAGAACCCCCAACTCCATTTCCGCTTCGTTTAGTACCACAAAGTTTTCGTCTTTCACCTCGCTCGAGCTGTCTGCTCAACTTCACCGGATTCATAGCCGTTCAATTTCATCCGCTCCGCACTCCCAACGCCGGTTTGTGACTCTGGTGGGCTGACGTTTTCTTCTTATTCTCCTTGAAATATTGTGTGGTTTGGTTCTAAATTGGAAACCTGTGTTTGCTGGTGTAGAAAATTAGGTTTACTTGTTGTTAGGTACAGTTGTTCTGTAACTCTTAGTTATGGAAGATTAGAATAGAATCTACTGAGAACTTGACATCAACGTGCGCACACACGCTCATCTAGAATGGAGATGATATAAGGATTATAGAGTTCCTAACTTTGCTGGAAATTAAGCATTTGGTGAGATTCTCGCATAAAGAGAATGAACTAGCTTGCAAAACTTACACTTTTAAGCTTGGCCTTAGGGACTGGAGTAGTTCTGTGAGGTTGCAATTTTTAGTTTAGTTGGAACTCAACACGGTACCTTTAACTCACATCGACTGGACTAGTAAAGGGATTGCTAAAATTAACAATAAATTATGTAATAAGGGGATGTGCTACTTGTATGTGAATTTTAACATTGGAGGTTCTGCTGGTGTAAACTTACTTAAGTTGGAGATAGTTATGTTACACCATCTGGGCACGTATCAATTAGTGATAGAAGGAAAGAGTACATACTAGCCCACTCACTTGGTGAAAGAAGAAGCAAGCCTTACTTGAGGAGATTTCTAGCTTTGAAAGTTTTTGTGTTATATATTATTTGTTAATGTTATTATGCATTGGGTCAAAGGTTCTGGCCCACATGATTTAATGCGTTACACCAGGTTTATTGTTATCGAGATGTTGTGGACTTGTGGTGTCAGCTGCTTGAACTTTGAATTTGTTGCTCGAGTCATTTTTCTCTTGCCCCATACCTAAAGACGTTTCATTCTTGATCATCTTTTGATGAATTTGATACCGATAGAGAAGCATATACCTTCATGATGAGGCTATTATCCATCTGTTTTCTCATCAGTTCAGTTTGCTTGTTCCGCTGGTACTTTTTGACCTGCGGGACTATTCCCAATGAAATTCGGTTGTTCTGTTCCCCATTTCCTGAATGTAGTTGGGTAAGTCTTTTGTGATGAAACAAATTGGGTTCAGTATCTTTTATTGGGAAAAATCAGGGTTCAAAGTTTCATTCAACTCATGTTGTCTTCCCACAAGTCCAAGTCTAGTCTGATACGAAGGTGCCCTATATTAGATGATTGCCACAGTTCCTAATTTGTCAGTCACCTTTCTCATGCTTTTAATGTTATGAGCCAAGCATGTGATTGATACAAGGCTTATGGTTTGATGGTAATAGATGACTTAATGATCTAAGCTTTTCAAAACAAGCCTGAGGAATTTTGCAAAACTAAAGAAACAGCTGTAATTGGATGACTCTTGTACGTCCTCAGGTGGAACGCTTTTGCATTATATATCTCCTAATTTATCACATTCATGTTCTGGAAACTTTTCAATATGGAAACTGTTGGAGTAGTGAAGTGTTGTTGTCTGGTTTGATGTTTTTTCTGCTTTGTTCGCTGTTGAAGAAATCTCGTAACCGTTTTTCATATTTTTGAGATCTGGCATGATATATTCTGGTAGATACGTTGTGGCACCTCTTAGTTTAAATGTGCAGTGCCTTATGGTGTATTAATATGAACTCAGCAAAATATAGGTGAAAGCTGAAAAGCAATCATTTTCCAACCTAGACGAGCTGTTGGAAAATTCTGACAAACCGATACTGGTCGACTTCTACGCAACCTGGTAAGCACTCTTGCAGTTGAGATGTGGATTCTCTTACTTATCATCTTCAGTTCGCAACTTCATGTAACATGTTGAAATTGTGCTCATCAAGCTGTTTCATGAAATATAAATAAGTCATACTTTGCTATACATTTTTTATACAAAAATATGGTGGCAGGTGTGGTCCTTGTCAGTTTATGACTCCTATTCTCAATGAAGTTGGAGCGTCCTTAAAAGACAAAGTCCAAATCGTGAAAATTGATACAGAGAAATACCCAAGCATTGCTGACAAATACCGGATTGAAGCGCTTCCCACATTTATCATATTTAAGGATGGAAAACCCTATGACCGTTTTGTAAGACCTGATTGTTTTTTTAATTACTGGCTATGATAGCTCCATTCATACAATTAAAATTAGATTTTCATTTTAATAATCATGGTTTTTGACCGTCACTTGTGTGTATGGTTTTCAGGAGGGTGCTTTGACTGCGAATCAGCTAATACAGCGCATTGAGAACACTCTGAAAGTGAAGCAATAGCTTGCGACTGCATCAGGCTATTGTCTTCAAAAACATTCGTGACCCCTAAAATACCAAATCCCTATTCATATTCGATGCAAAATGGCTTTTAATGTGAAAATGAATCTATATGGAAAGTTTGTTTTCTACGTGATCTTATAAAAATTTCAGCCTGTAATAGCTCGCTGAGAATAAGATTTATTTATTCTAACTTAGCGTCGTGTTCTCCACATCTTTTTTTCTTTTTCTTTTCCTCACTGTGCGCTTACCTTTTTCTTTTACTGCCTGATACTTTAAAACCGCACAAATCAATTTTGACCAAAAACCGCAAGTTACTGTAAAGAGATATATACACACGAGATTATGCGACGACGTTTTGTACCTTCCCTCCTACACATAACTAAAACCTAATCTGCAAAACACGTGCCTGAAAACAAACTCGACTACAACTTGTAAAACTAAAAGCTGTACGAAACCTTTAATACTCCCCCCCCCCCCCCCTCAAACTGTGGCGAGCAAAAAATTTGTAATATTCAGTTTGGAAGACGAATAAGAAGAGGTCCGCAGCTTGATCATTGGTGCTGACATGAACTGGTAATAATTAAGAAACCAGACACAACCAAGTGGCAGTCAATCTCCATATGTTTTGCTCGCTCGTGGAATACTGGGTTGCGAGCTATATGAATAGCTGCGTTGTTGTCACAAACAAGAGGAATGGGATGTGGAATAACCACTTTCACATCATCAAGTAAGCGCACTAACCAGACCAGTTCACGACAAGTATACGCCATTGCTCTATACTCCGATTCAGCAGTGAAGCAAGACACTGCAGGTTGCTTCTTAGCCTTTCATGAGACAGTGGAGTTACCCAACAACACACAAAAACCAGTGATAGGCTAGCAAGTAATTGGGAAAGCAACCCAGTCTGCATCACAGAATGCTCCCAACTTCAGCTCTGAAGATGAAGAAAAAAAGATACCTTGACCAGGGGCATTCCTTATATAGCGAAGGACTTTGCGGACTGACTTAAAATGTGGACAGAGCACGCTAGTTCCGGTCTAGTAATAGTCAAGTAGATTAATTTACCCACAATACGTCGATAGTGAAGGGCATCCAACAACTTTGGAACTGATGAAAATGAAATACCGAGTTTGTGTTTCTGCTCCATTGGAGTTCTTGCTGGTATGCATTCCAAAAAAACCAGTATACGGATTACCATACTTATGTTGATTAATGAAAATACTTTCAGGTGATCTGGCCAGTTCAAGGCCAAGAAAATATTTAAGAACTTGCAAGTCTTTTATCTGAAATTTCTCATGAACGAATGCCTTCACTTGGTCAGTAAGTGCAACAGACGTCCCAGTTGAAATGACATCATTCACGTACACCAAAAAAACAATGAACTACTTTCCTTTCTCAAGAGTGAGAAAGGAATAATCTTCCAAACTATTTTGAATTGAACTGCGCAAACCATTGCCTTGCTTCAAACCATATAGACTTTTGACAAACTGACAAACCTTTCCTTGAGCCTTTTCTTTTCTATAGAACATCGGAGGAAGTTGCATATAGACTTCTTCGTGAAGGACACCATGGAGGAAAACATTATTCAATTCAAGCTGAAACAGTGGCCAACTTCTCAGAGTTGATACGTCTACTAAACATTTCACAGTTGTCATCTTCGCAACTGGTGCAAATGTGTCATGGAAGTCTAATCCCTCAATTTGGGTGAATCCTCTATCAACTAAACATGCTTTATACCTCTCCCCAGAGTCATCATAATGATATTTGATTTTGTAGCTTGACAGCACGTCGTTGAAGACTGCAAACTTAAATTTATAATATCTACTAAACACTAGCAAGTTGAGTTGAACCAAGCAGGGACAGAGCAAGAAATTTTCTAACGAGGGGGCGGAAATAGAAGAGGGTTCGGGGGCAGCGCCCTCGAATTTTTTTCCGGACAGTAAAAGTTAATAGATAATTCAGTTCCAAAAAATCAAGAAAACGAGGGAAAATGTCATATAAAGTTAATATATTCTGTTAAAAATATTATAATGATTGGGTAAAGAGTACAATGATTCTGATAGGAATACAAATATTGCGGTTTTAATGGTCCATTGTTGTAATCCTATGTTTTACTAGATAATGGAATATATGACACAATATAAAATATTTTTTAATTTTTTTTATTTAAAATCTAAATCCTGCAATTAACTTGCACCCTAACTCATTAACTTACCCCCATCGGAAAAAAAAACTCATTAACTTACCCACTACTAATTAAACTCACAATAACCGATAAACCGAACATATAACCAACATATACATTATATACATTCTAAAGCCATTAGCGATTTAAAAATATACTATTAATTCATTACATGTCCATTTTATACGTTATATTTACCACTAGAAAGATAGTTCAATTATCTAAAAAATCTCTAATGAAGTCAAATTCAAATTCGTATCAAAAGAGCTTCGAAATTGCAATTTAAAATGTGGGTCTGTGCAGTTACATGTCGGTTAGTTAATATAGAACCTTTACCAATTTAAAAATACACTATTAATTCATTACATGACCATTTTATGCGTTCTATATACCATTATAAAGATAATTCAATTATCTAGGTATCTCTAGTTGAAGTCAAATTCAAATTTGGATTAAAAGATCTTCAAAATTTCAATTTAAAATGGGGGTCTGTACAGTTACAGGTCGATTAGTTAGTATAAAACCTCTAATGATTCAAAAATTTATTATTAATTCATTACATATCCATTTTATACTTTCTATATACCATTACAAAGCTAATTCAATTATTTAGGTATCTCTAGTTGAAGTCAAACTCAAATTTGTATTAGATAATAATTAAATTTGCGATTCAAAACGATAGTAGGATTTTTTCGGACAAGGAGGGATCGACCGCCCCCTCTCGCCCCCTCCTGGCTCCGCCCCTGGAACCAAGGGAGAGCAAACATTATAGAATTTTACTAATAACTAATACTCCCTCCGTTCCAAATTATAAGTCCCATTTTATTATTATATACCTCACATATATTAGAAAACTGGGACTTATAACTTGGAACGGAGGGAGTAACTAAAAGGGGATTGTTAAGAGTTGTTTGAAGAATGCGAATAAAGTAAAAGAGTAAATTAATTTTAAACACCCTTTATTCGCGAAATCTAGACATTAACTCCCCTCATTTAAACATTTGGATTTAAACAGCTCCTATTCGTCATCTTTTTGGAAGTTGCCACCTCCAACCAAATGTCAACTTTAAAAAACTTTAAAAAATATCAAAAAAACTTTACAAAATTCAAAACTTCGTAAAACCAATAAGAAAAATTCAACCATTTAATAAAATTTTTGATAAAAATATTATGCATTAAAATTATTTTTGTATAAACTTAATTTGATATTTTAAATATTTCAAAAAATGTAACACACGATTTTAACAAAAATATAAACAAAATGTTCAATAGTTTGTCATTTTGATTTTGTATTCTCTTAATTTTTATAAATTTTGTTTGCTATGATTATATATATCCTATAAGAAATTCAAGCTTTGAAAAATATTTATATTTAAAAATAACAAACAAAATTTAAAAAATTCGTAAAAATTTTAAGATGCACTTACAATGACAAACTATTGGAAATTTTGTTTATATATTTGATAAAACTTTGTGCTACATTTTGGTAAATATTTAAAATATAAAATTAAATTTATACAAAAACATTCTTAATGCATAATTTTTTTTTTATCAAAAGTGTTACTAAAGGGTTGCATTTCGCTTATCGGTTTTACAAAGTTTTGAATTTTTTAAAGTTTTTGATATTTTTTAAGGTATTTTTTAAAGTTGACATTTGGTTGGAGGTCGCAACTTCCTAAAAAATTACGAATAGGAGGTGTTTAAATTCAAATGTTTAAATAAGGAGTGTTAATGTCTGAATTTCGCGGATAAAGGATGTTTAAATCTAATTTACTTTAAGTAAAAACTAGAGTTCAACAATGTAGAGAAAGTCAGTCCAGGGAATTACAGTGCAACTAGTAATCATCGACCAAATATATATAAAATCAGTAAAGTAAATTAGTTGTTCCCGCTAAAGACACAACCTACTCACACTCGCTAAAGTAGTACACTACGTGTTTTAATCAAACAATTATGATAAGGTAATGCCTAATTTATGAGTTTTATCTACTATCAACTGCTAAGTTATCAAGTAGTTGTAACAATTGCTGGATTAAAACACTATAATAATTTCATTGCTATGCTTAGTTACTATAACCAATTAATATAGTATTATGCAATCGGTATCAACAAAGTTTCGCTGCTAGGTTATGCCAAATTGATAATCAATACATACAATTCATGCAAGAACATGAATAATTTATTAATGTAGTATACATTCGTATGCCTCATACTAAAACGTTGCAACACTATTCCCCAAACCGAGTAGGGTTTTAGTTACATATGATAAACACTGAAACTACATAAAATAGAGTTGGTGAGAATGAAGAAGTATGTGGTCGCATAGTCTTCTGAAAACCCTAGGTGGGGTCTCCAGCTACCCTTAGAGATCCTTCGATTTCTTAAAACCGTTGGACCAACCTAGGTATGTAAAGAAAGATTTTGGGTTGCTATTGGAAAAAGACTGATGGGGCGTATTTATACGATCCATCAAGTCGTTAATTCCCATAATGTAAGTATACTTTTGTGATGAAATATTACTCTTTGGTAGTGTTTCGTATCACATGTGTATTAGGACCACATTGGAGCTAAATGACGCTATTTATGAAGCTGATCGCAAGGCCAAAGGAGCTAGAAGATGAAGCATGCTGAGGATAAAGACCTGATTACCACGCGGACTCTGGCTAATTTCAGTACGCGGACATAAAGGTAATTTCTAGAAAATATATGAAGGTCTGCGTGCTATAATTCACTGAAGGTCCGCGTGCCGTATCGGATGATCTCAGCATGACGTCAGCGACGGGATTTTCAATTCAGACGGGATTCCCCATTTGTACAAGATTTCCAATTCAAACTAGAGTCATGTTTCCTTTCTAAATTAAGAATTATGTAGCAGTATAAATAGGAAGCAGTAGCTCTAGGTCACAGAAGAAAGAACGAATTATTAATTATTCAGAAGTCAAAGATTCAGAGCGACAGAGAGACGACCAGCAACATTCTTCTAGTATTTCAGCACTGTTTGTCACTCTGTTAATTTCATCAACTCAATTTTATTATTTCAATACAATGTCTTTTAGTAGCTAAACTCGTATTCAGTTTGGGGAGTTGTGATTGCGACAATATAGTTTGAGACTTGTGCTTAATTTATTTACATGTTGAATTATTCATGTTCTTGCGCTTCATTGCATAATTTAATTATTTATTGCGCGTAGCCTAGCAATGAAACTCAATTGATGTTATTGTGTAACGCGTAGTAATTGTATGATAGTGACTAAGCCTTGACTGCGTGATTCTTATATTTACTTGAGACTCTAACGGGTAATAGTAGATTGAAATGATAAATTAGATAATTTTTTAGCGAGATTATCTAATTAGGACAGGTAGCGTATCGCTCTAGCGGGTGTACGTAGGTTGCATGTTTAGTGGGAACAACTGTTTTGATTCAATATTGGATGACATATTGTGGTCGATGATTACTAATCGCATGAACAAATTCCTGAACTGATTTTCTCTTAATTGGCAAAACCGTAGTATTTACTTTGCGTTCACAAAACAAATCAGCAAACCCCCCGCCCCTTAGTTTTAATTTTTATTTCATACGAATTCAGACCGTTAGCTTCTCATGTGGGTTCGACTCTGCTTACCATTTGCTAAGTGTTTAGTAGGTACACTATAAATACAAATTTGACGCGTACAACGATGCGCGTTCAAAAATTTCTCTCTCCTACAAGATTTAAGAATGAAATTTATGGTAGGAATCACCGAGCAACTCAACTTCTTGAAAACATAAGGATCTTTATCAAAAGGCTTAAATACATCGTATACATCCTCCATGGTCGTCTGATCTTACAGGCTCGCCACCCCTTCCCTCAAAACTAACACCTCCATCCCCGATGGCATGAAAATCGGAAACCCCTCAGATACAAAGGTCGCCCCACAATCACAATTCATCACCGAGATGCCATCATGTATGTTTTATAGCATCAACCATCTTCCATACATTCAAAGGTGCTGAACTAATGATAAGTGAACAACATACTTAATTTTCTGCATTTTTGCCCATGTTTATAAAGTCTTTTTGATACTTCAAGTGTCTGTTTTAGGATCAAATCGCAAGTTTTATAGCTTGGAGAAGTTTAGAAGGATTTGGGACAAAGAATGGAAAATGAAGACTTCTCAACCAAGTAACTATGAGGACGTGAATGGTCAACAGAGCTAGTGCCAGCTAAAAGGTGCTCGACCGAGCAAGTATTGGCGGGGCAAGCAAAATTGATGACCAGAAGATGCTCGGCCGAACAGCCTTCCCCTGTCTCCATGTTGACTGCTCTTACTTACAAGTTAAGGGTCTCTTCTTGCCACCAATGACCAGACCATGAGTTAGAAGAATAGTATGCGCTGAACTCGCGAACATAGTTTCATTTACAACACAAATGTAAGCAAGGCCGCTGTCAGTGTCTGAACACTCTCAGCATCAGCCCATTACTAAAGAAGAATTTAACAAACACAACAATAATAATAGGAAAAACAACTTACAGCGCCTTGAGCCAACATCTGCTACAATGGTTGAGGTCGACCTCAGCCTCATTTGCTCGTTCTCGGCCTTCTATCAACCTAAATCAACGATATGTTCTTTTGAGTTGAACTGAACGGACCTGAATGGAACTAAAAATTAAAAATTTTAAAATAATTCATCAATTTTAGTTAGGTATAATATTCAATGATGGAGACATGAAAATTCATCATCACTGGAAAACTGAAAATGAAGAAGATGTATGACTTATGAGTTGAGATTGATGATTTTTTATTTTTATAACTTTTGCATGCATGAGACATTCTTAGGAAAAGTGTGGCAAAAAGATATATTTTGACGGCTGACAAGTGACAATTGACCTTTTGCAGGGTTAAGGTTTACAGTTGCTACATAACTTCTTATTGATGGAGATGTGTGCCAAATGAAGAGAACCACGCGAGAGAACAAACTCAAGATTTTGAAGCAATTATACATGAAAGCTAAACTCAAAGGTCAAACACATGGACATCGACCTACATGGATTTATGAAAAGTTTAATTATCGACATTCATCTTTACGAACTACCATCAACAGATCATTTGATGTTTTGAAAAGAGGTGGAAGATTCTTAAAAGTGTGCTTCAGTTAGAAGATGTATGAAAAAAAATAGCACACTTGCGATATTTATGCTTCACAACCTAATTAGGATGCATCATCAACTACAAATCCATATCCTATCACATGAATTGGTAAATGAGTTTGAAGATTCTGATCTTTTTGATGACCATCAAAAAGCACAAATGAATCAGTTGCGAGATATAGTAACATTTCAAATTGAAGCAACCAATCTCGATAATGAAGATCTGTAGACATGAACACTAATGAATAATTCATGTTATACTTTGATTATGTATATCAAATATTTATATTTTTTTATTTTTTTATTTTTATTCTATTAATTTTTTTTGATTATGGTACATTGCGTAGGTTATTCGAAGTTTTATAAATATTTTTATTATTTTAACTTAAAGTTAAAAGAACATAGCCCAAGTAAGACCATTTAATTATAGGGTTAATTAAAGAAAAAAATTCGTATGTGTAACACTTTTTTCAGATGATACCCCTCCATATTTATTTCACACTTCTCGTTTTCGCCGTTAGCGATTCGACACCCTCCGTCAACCGGCCATTGACCCCTTAATCGTAATTTCAAAAACTTTAGAGCTAAATTGAAAATGTAAAAAATACAATCGAACCCATTTCCACCACCACTCTTCTCGGCCGACGACTCTTATCCCTCTACTCCGGCCTGCTCCAAACGTCAGAAGCTTCATACACTTCCGGTACAATTTTGGCTAACGAATCAAACCATTGTAAAGCAATTTTGAAGCGGACGGGGTTCGTCACACAGGATTGTTGAATTTCGACCAGCTCATATACAGATACGGTTCCATCTCGACTCAAAAGCTCAAGCTTATGAGTCATGGTTCCATATCTATATATAAGCTAGTCATTTCTTTCTCTTTTAGATGATGTGGGACATTTCTTCAATTGTATTTCTCAACAAGCCATCCTCATTGACTCAAGCGATTGGATTAGCTAAATTGATAGAAGATAAATTGAATGACAACCATTTTCGGCCTAAGCCAAATTCCCCTTTCCTGCCCTTTCAAACTGCTCCGGCCACCAATACTCAAAAAAATCCCACCACATCACCTCATCATCTTTTGCCAACATCAAACCAACCACCCAAAACCTTACCCCTGAACCATTTTTCTCATGAAGCTTTACAACAAAGGAAGGTCGCCGGATTGTGCTTTCGCTACCCAGAGAAGTATCACCCGGGACATCGCTGTAACCCACCTCAATTCCACATTATTGTGGATAATGATGACTTGACTGAGCCCGAACCTCTGATAGACTTCCGGGAGGAAGTGCTACCTCAACAAACAGTCGACGGGATTCCAAAAAATCAACGACCAGAATTTGATAACAATAATCAATTCCTTACACTATCACAGACCGCCCTTCTCGGACTGACATCTCACAAGCTATTACGGATCACTGGTTTCATAACGGGCCATCCGGTGACCATCCTGATTGACTCGGGAAGCACCCACAACATAATTCAAACACGAGTGGCATCTTTTCTAGGTCTCCCTATCGAGCAAACCAGACCATTCTCGGTCATGGTTGGTAATGGGGAATGGATTCACTGCAAAGGCGTATGCCCATTAGCATTATGATGTCGAAATCTCTTTTTAAAATTTCGTTGTTTGTGATTCCCATTGAAGGTGCAGACGTTGTCCTTGGACTCGCATGGCTCGGCTCATTAGGAACCATCACAACCAATTTTGCAGTCCCTTTTATCACGTTCAACCATGAAGACAAGGTAATCACTCTATCGGGTGAACCTTGGTCATCTGTTGCTACTTCGAACACCATAGAACACCTCCTTAAAAAGACGTCATTGCATCCATGCACACTTTAATTTTTGATCATCAACCTTCACACGAAAGTTGTGCCACATCTGGTCACCCTGATCCCCACATCCAACACTTGTTAAACACCTACTAGCTCACATATATTCAAAACCCCATCAGCCTTGCCCCGAATCGACCACATGATCATCACATACACCTGCAACCCAACAATCAATCGGTGAATGTCCGACCGTACCGGTACCCGCATTACCAAAAAGAAATAATGACCAACCTCATCAAGGAAATGCTGTCAGAAGGGATCATTAAGCCAAGCACAACCCCATTTTCTTCACCCGTGTTATTAGTCCGGAAAAAAGATGGAACTTGGCGCTAAAGCGTCGACTACCGGGCCTTAAACGCCATTACCGTCAGAGATAGATTTCTGATACCAACTGTGGATGAACTATTAGATGAATTACAAGGAGCAGTGATATTTTCTAAACTCGACCTTCGAGCGGGATATCATCAAATCAGAGTGTCACCGGAAGACACATTGAAAGCAGTCTTTCGGACAACAGATGGTCACTACGAGTTCCTAATCATGCCTTTTGAATTAACGAACGCTCCATCCACGTTTCAAGCAGCGATGAATGATCTTTTTCATGAGGTTCTAAGAAAATTTGTATTGATTTTCTTCGACAACATATTGGTTTACAGCAAATCATAGTCAGAACATATCGACCATCTGCACCAGGTATTTCACACCCTTTATACACATCAATATTTTGCAAAATTTTCTAAATGTGTGTTCGGAGTACCGGAGATAAGCTATCTGGGTCATGTCATATCTCAAGATGGAGTGGCCACCGACAAAGATAAGATCATAGCTATTCAACATTGTCCAACACCTAAAACTCAAACGGCTCTTCGCGGGTTCCTCGATTTGACAGGGTATTATTGAGGGTTCGTAAGAAATTATGCTCATATTGTAGAACCCCTAACCGATCTTCTTAAGGGCACTAACACATTGCTCTGGTCGGACAAAGCCCATACAGCCTTTGTGACAATAAAACAAGCAATGGCCAACCTGCCTATTCTTACATTGCCAAACTTTACCCTTCCTTTCGATGTCACGACAAATGCTTCCGACTCTGGCATCGGTGCAGTGTTATCTCAACAAGACCAACCTATTGCTTTCTTCAGCAAGAAACTTAGTCCGAAGATGCAATCTGCCTCGGCTTATACTCGTGAGCTATATGCTATTACGGAAGCTATTAAGAAGTGGCTACACTATTTATTGGGCCGCCGGTTCCGTGTTTTCACTGATCACCGAAGCTTACGACATCTACTTACTCAACTTATTCAAACGTCGGAGCAACACAAGTGGGCAAGTAAATTGATCGGATATGACTTTTGAGGTCTATTATAAACCGAGAAAAGAAAACCGGGTAGCTGATGCGTTAAGTCGGATTTCGGAGGCACAACTGCTCACGTTGTCCATACCTTCTTTCCCTTGGTTGCATGAACTCAGGGATTACTACACATCTTCTAATGAGGGTTGTAATCTAATTCAAGAAATAGCAGAAGCTCCGGAACTTCATCACAATCGACAGTGGCATGACGGTTTACTTTATCAGGACAATAAGCTTGTGATTCCTTTTATTCCCTCCCTCAGGCTCAAGCTGTTACATGAATTTCATTCAAGCAAATTGGGGGGACACTCGGGCATTGCAGCTACCATTAAACGAATTAAAAGCTCGTTCTCATGGTCTAATCTTCGATAAGAAGTCACCCAGTATGTGAAGGACTGCAAGGTATGTCAACAGATAAAATATTCAACTCAGAAACCATACGGATTTCTGCAACCCATGTCGATTCCGAATCAGGTATGGGAAGAAATATCTAAACTACTATTCTCTTATGAAATACAGCGTTTAGTTTAGTGCTTGAGATGAGTTTAATGTCTTGACTTTATGGACTAGTCCTAGCTAGCATAGG
>JAWWMW010001548.1:45730-58793 GCA_035048345.1 Echeveria elegans
TCCTCGGTAAATAACACGCTATTCGTGTTACAGACAATCGAGTAGCTAAAGAGAGGTGATAGCGGAGAAAAGAGCTGCCACCAGTTAACAATTATGACATGCCAAACTCAGGAGACTAGCCATAAAATCAATAGCTTCGAGGCCAAGCGTTCTGTCCCGTTAACTAAAGCTCAAGTCTCCCAGGTGAGAAGAAGAAATGACATGAAAAAAATGAGAATCTTATGGTTATAGATGAGACCTAAATGACCCCAAATGTGATGAGGAAAACCTCAGAAAGATTAATGTAACTCAATCAAACAGGGAAAATGCCTGTTTTGGGACAGAATTCGCAGCAATTTTTCCTATCAGTAGGAGGTGTTTTATGAAACAATGACAACGATGATAAACGTGACAAATACAGGTTGTGGGTTTTTCAAGATGTTCCTAGTTATGTTTTATGTAATATATACATGTAACCAACTGGGGGTTCTGTTAGTAGGTTTTTCCTTCTAAATGTTTGGAGAATTGACGAATTTGCTAATTAGTTTTATTTTTGAAGAATGACACAGACTGGCTGAATCTCTGTTGTTGGTTTTAGTCAGACCAGTTATCCCTGGAATTTCGGACTAAATATAGAAAATGGCAACCTTGAATGTCAGGCGATGGAACACAAATTTTGATCTTCGACATACTATGGCTGGTGAAACAATACATGTATTTCGGAGAGGAGATGCTGGGTCAACCCGGGGAAACTATTCTGGCATTATGTAACAACTCGATCTGTGAACTTTGAAATATAGTACCGAGCCTCATCACGAACACATACTTTCGGAAGCCAATTCTTGAACACACATTGTACTCGAAGCTGAAAGATGCACGCGCACCATCCAGCAAAACCAACAGAAAAGTACCCAGAGTCTGGGAGTTTGTGCAAAATACTATCATACATTATCGCAAGAACATCCATCAGGTTTGGAGACGGATTATTGTCCCTAGCCAGTCATCAGGGATCTCATTCAGTAGCTCCCCACTAAGTGCCTTCGAGGAGTGTTGCGTGGCTACCTGGAACATGGCACAACTCAAGTCAACATTTGTCCAGAAGGCTCGTTGCAGCGATGGAGAATACATAATACCTTGACAATGTAAACTGTGACCCCAAGTTTTGCTATGATAGCTGCTTCTGATATTTTGGTCAGCATGCCACCGGTTGTATCATGAGCAGCCACACTTGTTTCAATTGCTGAGACAGAATTTACCAGTAAAATTCAGTCTGATCATGTCTCACATTGAATAGATCTGGACACGACTAAAATTATAAAAATAGACTGATGGACTACTGGCGTTGCATTTCTCCTGCCATAAATCATTTTAAGAACAATATTTTCTAGGTTTTAAAAGCATTGTATGTAAGCCAGCTTTAGTTTTGAGCTAATGCCAACTGCCTAAGTCAACATTACATCAAAGAAAAGCAGCCTTGAGGATTAAGGATCAACTCTCGGTTCAATCAATGCAATTTCGTGAAGAATCAAAACACTTACAGGCCTCAACAACACAAGAAACTGCAATTTATTAGATATTACGCATTTCAGGTAAGTGCATACTGCATACCATAAGGATATAAAAGCATATTGGACGAAAAAAATAAATTCAGAGACTGGCAATGCACCTCACCTTCAGAATTCATGCTCTGCAGAGCTGGTTTCAATACTGACCAATTTCCTTGTTCATCCACAACTGTGTCATCAGAAAATAAAGCTTTGTTAGCTTCACAAATAAGTTCCAACTTGCATTAAGGCTATCCAGTACACCAAAACACAAAATTATGCAACTCACGTTTGCTTAAGAGGAACTACAGCGGTGCATAATGTATGCACTTTATTTTCTAAATATGAGGTTAAACACTAAACTGGCCACACGTAATTTATGGCTATGAAAGACTGTTCTCACCTATCTCTCTCAGTAAAACTGCATCTGGTTCAGATGGTGGTCGGTCAAATACCCCCAGAACATCAGTCTAACAACGGAGATCAAGGAACAACTATTTCTCTTAAAATAATAAGTGACACAATCTACATGACCGAATAAAATTTTCACATTATAGCCGACTAACCGAATGACATAATTGATATACTGCAGCAGGTGGCTCACTACAAATATCTATCATTATAATGAGTAATCAATTAGATCGAAGTCCCTATATCTATAAATTTATCTCTTAAGCATGAAGTTTCATACACATGTATAATAAAAGATTATGTTAATATCAGGCATGCGAGACAAATGGGCTGGATACGAGGAATACAACATATTTTGGCATCAACTGAGCAGCAAGATGGCTGATTATCACGTCCCCACTTAATATTGTACATCCCTGAAAAGTAAGCAGATATTAGCTTTTCAAAGGACACTAAAATTTGATTCTCACCAATGACTATACATTGCCCATTCCGTACCATCGAGTTGTCAAATACAGCATCTCCATGCATAACCTGGATCATTACCAAGTTTAAGTCCCATGGAAAACAACATATCGTTCATATGAAGACATGCAAGCATGGTGCTTTAAACCTAACATAAACATATAGCCCATTTCAGAAGGAGAAAATAATACACTTCCTAAGTTATTACGTTGTTGTCGTTATTAGGCACATAGTTGCGCATGGTCCAGGCACCTAATCCTAATCAATGCGAAATGACTTGTTCAAGTTTTTCGAAACGTGAAAGTTTGCATTTTTGCCAAAATTATCTTTGCTTCCATTTATCAAAATGGCAAATATGTTTGTACTCAAACATCATCCAGAAAAAACCAAGTTCAAGAATACGAAATAACAACATACCGGGACAAAACCATTGTCAACTGCCTTTTTCACCATTGATAAAGGAGCTGAAGAAATCTGTCAAACATTTGTTCAACATGAAGTAAGTTTACAACTTACAAGCCACCTATAGATTGATGATGCTACTCGCTACCTGGAGAAAAAAAAACTTGCTACCTGGATGCATCTACACTACCATATTAGACCCGGATAAAACAACATCCGTTAACACTTTACACGGACGAATAGATGAACAGAGAAACTATTCATCACCAATAAAGTATCCTTGAGCAACAGAAAGACGAGAGCTTTTACAAATAAATAGAAGTGATAGCATATTGGTGATACGGAGCATCCAACAGTCAGCAGTGAAGAAAGTATTAATTATTATGCCAACAAAGCAATGAAAGTACTTTCTTTGACATATGAACAGTTATCTACAAATACCTTTTGTATCAAGAGCAAACGAGTTTCTAGCTTATTTGTAGTTGTTTGTTCTGAAATGAGAGTGACCAGGCCATGATCAAAATGTATTTCAAGAATAATGTTACAAAGAAAGTATGGAGATTCCCCAAAAATGCATAAGACAACCAAAAAGGAAATCAGAGGAGAAAGGTACGCAAGAACAAAATACTAAGATACTCATGTTGGATTAATTAGCATCTGAGTCATCACATGAGACACATTTTAACACGGAAAGTTGACAGACCAAAAGCCAGTTTTCTCATACGACGCTAGTAGATAGAAATCAAATTTGACTGGTATATGTACCAGCCTACATGTCTGTCTGATGCATCAAGTTAAGTAACATGCGAGGACATAAGGAAACAAGCTAAAGGAAATGTAAAAACAACGAAAAGGTTCTGGACACTAAAAACACCAATGTACAAGCCCCCTTATTTAGGGGATAATTTAATATTCCACAAGTATCTAGCTACATTTTCATTTCATGTGAGTCAGTTAGTAAACATGTGTCACCAAGAAAAAACATAGTTAGAGCCCAGAGAAACTATTTGATTTTTGCAGTGTCTAACTATGACGGTCACATGACCATCAAAATAGAAAAGCATAGATGCCTAAAAAATGGAAAAGTGCTCAATGCTCAAAATGAATGAGGTTCAAGACATAACTGAACTGGATAATTGCTACTTGTGAGTGGGCAGCTTTAACAATCTAAGTAACAAAAAAAAAAGTGGCAGCATTTCTCACATTTCGTTTGCAAGTTGACCATCCGCATGAAAAAGGAGACATACCAATAGATGGGATCCCTTCTGCAGATGGAAAAAAGTAACATTCACCAATCTAAGAATCTTTGTACATATAGTCAAGAAATTTGGCGGTTCAAAAATACAGTGATCACAGTTTACACTTTACACACGGTGAAACAAACTGAAAAAGAAAAAGTTGCAATTGCTGCACATATTACGTTGACCTATTAAATAATTTGTATATGTCACTTCGTAGTCACCATAATTCACCTACCTCTCTCATGCTTTTTTGCCAATAAGTGGATGTGGTCTAACATGTAAGATATACAAATATAAGAATTTAAATGGTGCTCTAACATGATGCCAAATCATCAACTGAGGGAGCGGACAACATCGAGAGTACATATACCTGATTTGTTTACGTACCTGTGGCTAAAGCTCTAACTATTTCAAGATTGAGAGTCGTAACCTGTTAAAGTGAAAATCAATTCAGATGCATGCATATGCATATGGTCATTTTCTTGGTCTGTAAAAAAAATATATATATATATATATATATATCATGTTCGTAAAATTCCAGGTAACTGGTCTTACAGAAATTCTCGTAGCAACAAAACCAGCTTTTACAAGAGGTTGATCCAGACCTCCTTTATGAACGCCAGACTGACTGGCCTGGAAATGCCCGAAAGAACCTAGAAATCATAATAAATAAATAAGTAAAAGCTGGTATACTGATTGTAAGTCTACTCAACCGCACTCAAGCATACATCATCAATACCAAATGAAAAAATTTACTACACCTGCTCCGTGAACAACTACAAAGCGGTTACAGTCCAAAGACTGCACATCCCTAAACTCATCCACAGGTGAGGCTATCACCGAAACTCCCATCCGCTTGCTCCAATCCATTCCGATAGTCTTACCGTTAGCTGATTGTGAGCACATAGCTTCCCTTAGTTGCATGGAAACCGTCTTGAGATTCTCCTCATGTATAGTCTCCAGTTCATTTTTGCAAGTAATTGCCGCACCACCTAATATCAAAACATCAAACAAACAACATCAACACTTTCCAAGTCAGTCATACTTTCAGATCAAATCCTCCAACATCTCAGCCAACCACTATCAACGATACATTAGGTCAAAAACGAATCAAGATTCGTACCGAGTTTAACAATGCAACGGATCGGAGCGATTCGACTACATAAGCTGCTATCTTGATCAATTTCCAGCATCTCTAGCTGATTATCAACTTCGTCAGTCGATCGCCGACGAACGAGAAATTGAAGCGCGACGACGGCCGATCGACGTTCGTCAATTCGTTTCTTTCAGATGAATTTTGCTGCGAACAATACAAATTTTGGTACTACCAGATCTACAGGATTCTTTCCGCTTTTACCAACGGAATTCAGTTGTTTTATTACTACTTTTGTTTAATTACTAACGTCAGCGTCTTTTTCCAGAACATAACAATCTGTCGCGCTATAATAGAGAATATAAAAAATATCTAACTAATAAATTATACATTTACTAACAATATCTAACTAAATTCATATATTTACCAACAACATCTAACTAAATCTCTATCTTCTAACTAAATCATTCCAACTAAATATCTAACTAGCTAACGGTACATTTACCAACAACATCTAACTAAATCACACCTAACTACAAAATTAAAATTTAAAATTTAAAAATTAATTTAAAAATTAAAAATTAAAAATAAATATTAAAATTTAACAGAGAAAGTAGGAGGGCATATGGCACAAGTTCGAATCTTGTCCCCAACAAAAATAAAAATTTTGCAGCAACCGGTTGGACCGGCCACCGGTTGAACCTCAAACCGGCCGGTTGAACCTCGGGTTTGACCGAGTTTGACCGGGTCAATTACATGACCGGTTCAATTGAAGAATCGAATCGATGGACCGACCGGTTCCCGGTCGAACCGGTTGAACCGGCCGGTTCGATCAGAGTTTAATAACTCTGAGAGAAACAATTCACGTCGGACGACTGGATCACCACTTGTATATTAAATATTAACTTAATTTATTAAGCAATGCTTGTACTAGATGTAAGCACTCTAAAAAAAAGTCTTGTTCTAGTGATGTTTTTTTGTTGGTCATTGTACGTTTGAAACTGTTTTTAGTTGCAGGATTTGTACAATTCACAAGGTTCATAACAATTCAAGTATCATCGCGTTCCTCGATTTGCTAATGTAGTGTTTCAGGCCACGATCATTTCACGAACTTTTGTATCGAACAAACTCCCAGATTGCAGAGAACATAATGGAGTTCTTACTATATTGTCTTTCCGAATAATGGTATCCTGAACAAGATATACAAAATAAGCACATATAATATTTTCGCAATCATTTGGGATTCGTCTTTAGAATGGCAGGATGGGAATCTGTCCGAGGTTAATTAAATCTATCTTATTCAACTGCACACAGCACAACACATGCTCCGGAAGCTCCTCCGGTTTTTGAGCCTGTCCAAAAAAAAAATCACCAGAATACAAGTTATCAGTTATATTCCATATTTTCAGTTACTCCATGAATCAGTTTTGGGTACAATGCTGCTTTTAGCATCTTTTTACCTGTATTGTTAAACCAAGATCAATTGTTGCATGTTTTAGACGATCACGGAACGCTTCAAGTCCTTTTCGGGATATGTAGCTGAATCGATGTATATCCAAGTCAATCTCGAAATAGTCAGGTCCCTGGAAGACAAAAAGGTATCAGTAGCAATTTTTTCAGATTGCAGATTATGTCATTCTTCTCTTTTTCTTGTTTTGGAAATTCTATATATGGATTATAATCTGATACATGTTACCTTGAAAAAACTGTGCTGAGGGCGTGAAAGTACTGGTTTATCATGATATGCCTGTATAAATTTCCTTTCAGTAGAACTTAAACCAAGGTCCTCCGGGTTTACGATCCCAACCAAAATTTTCAGTCTCTCTCGGAAGGGCACTGTTGATTCCATCGCAAAACCTTTAACCTTCTCCATGTCGTTTCTCACCAGTGCCTGAGGTAAAGAGATATAAATGTCTAACAAAACATACACAAAGTTGTCTGTTCCGAGGACTAAGAAATATTTCAAGACATAATTCACACTGAGAAATGAGGACTATGAAATATGGCAAAAACATTTTTCCCCCTGAAACAATTTTTGAGAACTCTAGTCATTTTGAAGAATTTAATGCTTCATCATTTTTCTTATGGACGAGAGTGGAAGTACCTTGATGCTATTTTGGAATTGTTGCGATACAGCTTCGCGTAAGTTCTCTGAGACTCTAAAGTATAACACAAGACTTATCCCTTCACCGTCACTATCCCCAAGAAGCATGGAAGCTGGGTAAGCAGGTAACTGTGGCAAGAAGTTCTCAGGAAAGTTACCACGACGACAAAAATGTTATTTACAAGAAGGTGGTATAACAATATACCTGTATATTAACGATCAGGAAGGAAGGCAATTCAGTCTGTACTTTTACAGATGGTAATTCGAGGTGCTGAGCGATATGATTGACCTTTTTCGAGCTAGCAAATATATCTACCCCAACAGGTATATATGGGCAGTTATCCGGGGCAGGACATTTTTGCTTACCTCTGTGTTGGTATATTTCATATGATCAGATAAATGAATATATATATATCTCCAAAGCTGAAGAACTACATAATAGCGGATGTGGTGGCTGACAGCGTACCTGAAGTAATTTTTACCACGGAGCTTGAATACTGTTGGGGAGACAGCAGACCAACTCCCATCTGTTGGTTTCATAATCTTGGAACATGGAATATGAAGTCCTGCCCGTGGACGATTGGAAGATCTTTTGGAGACATCTGTTGAGGATCTAACCATATGAGAAATCCTAAGTTCTTAAAAAAAAATTGCTTTTGGGTCTGTTTCAGACTTCAAAACATCCAGTTTATGGCATACTCGCAGAACTTATTTGCTTAGGAAATCTAGAGCTAACACGGACAACGACTTGAATATTTAAGAACGACCTGAGCCAGTTCAATGGAATTGTATACTCTACAAGAAACCTCCAGTAGATGAAAAAAATGAATTAAGCGCTGCACGTAGTATGTGAGATTTAAGTACCTGTGGACATACTTACAAAGTCATCATCAGGTTCAGACAATAAACTAACCGAGTCAAACCATATTTCTTCCATTGACAGTCCTGCAGCGGATTAAATGTAAGATCAGGATCCCAATGCATCCTAAATGTTTAAATCCAAGTCCACTAAATACAGCATCAAATGGAGATATGATTGAGATTAATTTTTACAAATAAGATTACAAGAGACAGAGTGAATAACTGGTATAGGGAATACCTTGTCTTTCATCAGAAATCTCAGTTTTTGTGTCGGTAACTGCGACAGTGGCTTCAGATCCAACATGGTCACAGTCAGTGACAGAACTATCTGCAATGCGATTTCCAGCATCAATCATATGCTTACTAGGCACATCATGTGCAGTTTTCGATCTGTCACGACGTCTCCCAATTCTGCCAAAGTATTTTCCAAGTCTAAACCTTTTATTCGGTATACATGCGCAACAACCCATCTTAGCTGGCTATCCGTCCAGTTCTAGACTCCTATTGATTCTTTCAAAGGCAACATTACTCAGCCTCAAATATCCAATTCTTAGAAATTTATACAACAATATCAGCCAAGTTCTGGTGCAGTTCTTACCGATTCTCGCGACACGGGCAGCTGTACCATACCACACTAAAACTCCTTCCTGAAAATCATGATGAAACCAATCCTTTGAGAAGCTAGAAATTAAGAGTGAACGAATGACTACACTGGCAAATTACTAGACGAAAACTTCATGGTGCGAAAGAAGTATATTTCTGGAGAGGTAATTACAAAAAAAAAATACCTACTACTGATTACATTTCGATTTGGTCAGATGCTATCTGCCTAGATTTGACTACAGATATCTAAGTTCAGTCACAGATTCATACAATTGAGAGATTGGCCAAAAATGAATAATCTGAATTCTGAAAAGACGAATAACTGCACAAAGTTGATGCGAGAGTCAATGCATTTAAGTATTTTCTAATATAATACAAGTCATGCTAATCCGTAGTTTGCGCCTAAAATACATGAGTTGTGAATGGATATGTAATTTATTAAGTTCGAATGTTTACCTTTACCTATTTGTTTTATTAATGCACCAGCGTGTCGCCCGTCGTCCCGACGAAAAATTTTCCCGTGTCTCAATTCGATTCTCCTCAAATTTTCTAACGTATTCCCAATCATTTTTAATTTGTACATATGAATTTGGAATTTTTAATTTTAAATGGGTTAATTTTTTAATTTTAATTTAATATGAATTTGGAATTTAGAAGTTCTAATTTTTTAATTTTAAATGAGTATTTTTTGTTTTTATCTTATTTTTATTTTGTCTTATTCCTAATTCATTTAGCGACGAAAATGCATAATTTAGCGACGAAAAAAAATTCGTAGCTAATTTTGTTGAGATGATATTCTATTATTAGGGTAGATTTCTCATATTTATTAGGTTCTAAATTTTAAGTTATCAAAATCTTTTTTAATTTAATCAAATAATTAAATAAATAATTAAATGCGAAAAATCACCCTTACAATATTCATTTCCCAAAACCATCCGTCGATTTTTTTTTCTTCTAAAAAACATTCTTTCGTTTTTTTTACTCACCATTCACACACGGTTTGTCTAAATAAATTGTCAAAAGCATATTAATCAAGCTCATGCGACATATTTCTTGGATTAGAAAACATGTCATATATTGTCCAAAAAAAATGTTTAAATTGAATGTATTAGTGCTTAGCATTTCTTGTACGCCTTGTGAGATGTTTTGTTAAGTCCATTGTCCGTAAGTCAATAATATTGTACAAAACAGGCAGCAACCACGCGTGGAATTCAATCATCAGAATACCTAAACAACGGGCGATTGGCTCCGTTGTTATGGCTGTTTGCAAGAAAAGTAAACGATGAATTCTAAAAAAAGATCAGATGCAACGGCAAAAAAAGTCACATATGCAAATCAAGAGCTGAAATTTCGAAATTACATAGAAAGTCTTGACCGTCACGTCATCCGGAAAAAAAGGGACTGTCTGAAAATTCAGTTAACGCATCTCGCAGATTCCAAAATAATTTTATCGTCTTGCAAAAGTTCCACATCAACTAGTTTGATACTAAAAAAAAAAAAATTCTCTCAACCGGAGTTGAACTCTGAATCTAGGTGTTGGTACATAGTGCCCCTGATTTAGCCAATAGAGCTACTCCTAATGGGATACTAAGTTCCTTATTACAAATAGAGGTGGCAAATTGAATCATTTATTTAAATGGTTCATTAAATAATTCATTTACAATTCATTTAAAATTACTTTACTAAATGGATTATAAATAGATTGTACAATCAATTTAACAATCCATTTATAATTCATTTACAAATCCACTAGCAATTTAGTGAGTTTGATTCAACCAATTGATCGACTGTTGACCGATCGTACCTGACCGTTGACCTGAGTGAGCCATCCTTGACCGATTGTTGACCGGCGTTGACTGACTGTTGACCGGTATTGACTGACCGTTGATCAGACTATACGGATTAAATGGTCTAGACCATTAAATCCATAATCCATTTAATCCAATCCGTCTAATCCATTTACATTAAATGGATTAAATGGTCTACACCATTTAAAATCTATTCCGTTTAAAATTCACTCATAATCTACCCAATTTATCCATTTGTCACCCCCTAACAAACACACTTCCACATTATTCGATCCTGTTTCTTCTTGCACAGGTCGTGCCGCGGCAGTATTGGATGAAGCTTCAGTGAGGTACGGTAATAGACAACTGGTGCTGCTGGAGCTGAAGATGGTGATGCCATTAATGAATGATTCTTTAGTTTACTCTGTGTATAATTATCTCTCATTACAACATTGCAATCTCATTCGGTTTTAACAATTTTTATAAAGTCCAGCAGCTGTTTAGGATTGAGTTCAGGAAATACAGTGATTTTTTTCCAATTTTTTTTCCCATTGATGGGAGAGGAGCTGATGAGTTAGTAGGGGTGCGTGTTTAGGGAATCCAGGAAATTTTAGTACAGATGTCAAGTATGGACAATCCACAGTTGGAGTTGTTACTTTTGCGGGCTTGTGTGGGCATGCCAAAAATGATGTACAACTTGAGGAGCGCACCACCAAGTTGAATTCGGGGGTCGATATAATCCTTTGATAGTGCTGTTCATCGGAGCTTAGTGCATATTTACAACACTGGTATCACAATAGAATAGAGAAGATTGGTAGGTTTGCCCCTCAAGTTTGGTGGGTTAGGGGTTCCGATTGGGAGTGGCGTGGCTCTTACGGCAGCAGTGGCATCATTGGCGCAAGCGGAGAGTTTATGGGAGATGTTTATAAAGGATTCATTTTCTTCCTCAAGGTGCGGGGTCTTGCTTGACGAATCGAATTTGAGGTTTCGTCCGTGTTCGCCGGTTGGGTTGGATGAGATAAGGTCGAAGGCTAAGCCACAACATTGGCTATCTGGTTTAGCAGCAGATGTGATTCGGAAGGAGATCAAGATTCAGGGAGGAGCTCGAGTAACCATTTTAGTGAATGTTGTTTCTCCTTCTGGGAGTGGTATTTGGACTACAGCGATGCCGACGCCTTTTTCTGGGCTTCGTATGAACCCGACGTCGTATCGATTGGCTCTCAGATACCGCACCGAGCAGAACGTGTTCACAGTTTCTCGAGCATGTACGACTTGTAGGGGATTGCAAACTTCAGATGCAGCAGGTGACCATGATTCTCACTGTCCGGGTGGGGGTAGGAGGATTAGGAGACATAATGATGTGAGGGATACATTGTTCACCTTCTTGAGAGAGGCTAACATGGGGCCTAGACTAGAGGTCGCTGGCCTTCTAACGGACAGGGAGAAACTTGCGGATATCTTCGTGCCTGCTTGGGACGGCGGCAGGGATTTATGTGTGGATGTCTCTATTGTGTTTCCTTTTGTTGGAGAAGGATCAGTTTCAGAGCCAGGAGAAGCAGCTAGGAGAGCAGAGGAGAGGAAGATTGCAAAGTATGAGGCTACTTGTTTTGCTAATGGTCTTATTTTCGAGCCTTTTATTATGGAATCTTTAGGAGGATTTGGAGAACGAGCGGATCAGCTGTTAAGGACAATAGCGGCAAGGAGGGCGGAAGCCAAAGGTATGG
The DNA here is from genome assembly GCA_035048345.1 of Echeveria elegans. Taxonomy (NCBI): domain Eukaryota; kingdom Viridiplantae; phylum Streptophyta; class Magnoliopsida; order Saxifragales; family Crassulaceae; genus Echeveria; species Echeveria elegans. The sequence continues at coordinate 57,945 of JAWWMW010001548.1, forward strand.
AGCCGCCGGTAGCTCTTTCGATCGTGAGACAGAAATTATCTTTTTTCTCACAGAAAGCTCTAGATGATTTTCTATTACGGGATAGTTAGACGTTCAATTTATTTTCATTTGTAATTGACTTTTTGAGTTATAAGAAATATTTTTTTTTCAGATTTCTAAAAGTGAAATTATCAATATAGATTACTAGAAGTTGATTTTTGTATATTTTATATTACTAATTAAGTTGACAAGCGGCGTTCTTGTTCCACTTCCAATTTCTCGTGTGAAGCCAAATTTGGCATTCTTGCTACATCTCTGTGCGATTGATCGTCGAAAACTGGAGTGGCTAGGTATAGGAAGATAAACCCTAGTTGAGATTAAACCATCATTATCGGGATCGACATCATGTGCCATCAGCTGCACTTTCCAGTTTCCACCCAACTAATAAGATAAAGTTTTATTATCAATTCCTAATAAAATGTTTAATTTAAAGGGTTCAGCATGCACATCTTGGTTAATGGATTAGAATAAAAAAAATTAACATGGCTTAAAAAAAGTTACTGGCTGCACGAGATCAAATCCTCATTACCGGCTCATAAATCCTAAACAACCGTTTCTGCGGCCTCGCAATACTATTCGGAGATTTGGAGTTGACGTTGTTGCTAAATTTCGAGCTTTATCATGCAACGAGCATCCACCGTTGTGGTGCGTTAATTTATGCATGATCATTCTACCCCTGGGATGTCTTTCCATTCTCAATGTCATCCTTCCATTCCACCCTGGTTCAACAGTTATTTGTCAGAGACTAAACTTATCGATTCGGATCTGGACCCCCGAGCTGCTAAATTGCACATCGAGAATGGAAAGGCA
>JAWWMW010001548.1:68018-84830 GCA_035048345.1 Echeveria elegans
ATTCCAGTGTTCATTCCATTCCCTTTCTCATTCCATTCCTTTGTCATTCCATTCCTGCGAACCAAACACAGCATAAGAGTATTCATTCTCATCTGTTGTGGAGCTGATTTGACATGGTATTAATATCTCTGAAGTAGAAAACATCGAACAGGATGGAACAACCACATGATATGGTTGCTTTCTTGATCTCAAGTAGATCAAACAAGATCTTGCGCCGGCAGTGTTGCGTGTCTTGGTGCAACTGTGAACTGTAAAGGTCTGCGCGGGACAGGTTGTATGACAAAAGCGATCCGGGAAGCTGCTGCTTCCTGTTTCATGACAAACATAGTTAAATGATCACATAAACGCTTGATTTACGTTAAAAAGAAGAAAAAAGAGAAACATCAGTGTGTACCATTAGTTCTCGTCGACGATGCATGACACTGATGGCCCAAGCCATAATATAGCAAGGCAAGAGAAATCCAACAGTCCGGAGCAAGAACAGCTGCAGAGAGTCAGGAGAAAAATTGAGTCCCAAGATGCGGCAAAATTTAGAAAACGAAAAATCAAGTTTCACTACTCACGGCAAGAAATGCAGAGGCATCGCTTTCATCCTCCTCCTCATCCATCAGGCTCATGGAATGCCGCAATAGCAATAGAGCCATAAACTACGCAAGAAAACATATACCGGTGAGATTGTTGCTTTTAATAAATTATATAAGCTGAAGGTAAAATGCATGATTAGATAAACTATGCATTGAAAATTTGCCTAAACTTGATGACGCAGATCGCATAGATAAAAACATCTTTAACTGCACATATATGAAAAGCTAAAATACTGCAAAGGTGCTTACCATGAAAATAGCCAATCGGCATAATGCAGCTCCACTGGCAGTTGAGGTAGTGTACTCATAATCACTACGTAAGGGGTGACGATGTGCCTCTGCCAATGCCAAGATTCGTGAATCAGTCAGGTCTAGTGGGACTCCGCTAACAGTCCACCCTCTGCAAGATCAAAATAAATATACCAATCATCAAAAAATTATTTGTGTGGCCAGTGGAGTGAGAGTTCTTCCTTCAAGTTTTTAAATCATCTTGAAATATAACATGAAAATACCTGATATTGGTTAATGAATCTTCGAAGGAGGGTCGAGGGGGCGCAGTGTAACCAGGTTGGTATTGCTGACAAATTAAATCAATTTAACAATTTAAAAAACGGAAAGTGTACTAAAACTTCATACCGTTTAGGAAGATGAGCAAGCTCTGGCAACCAGAACACATTAAACCAAATACAGATGGTCATTAAAACATTTGCAGCAACCAGCAAGTAATGTGATGGTGTGATGGTCACATTTGACAATTGCATTATTGATTTAAGTTTCTTCGGAAATAGATAAGCAAAATCAAATAAAAAGCCAATCGAAGATTGTAAGTCAGTACACAATATAAATACGACCTTCAAATACATATAGTTATTGAACATTTTTACTGATTTGTGACGGCACACATAGACGCACATATTTCTGTGATAATTTCAGCAAATCCTTGAGAACCCAAGTGTTGCAGACCTATAATTTTGGTCGTTGCATCTTCATGCTGAACGAGTTAAAAGAAAATAGGAAACTTAAACTACCTGATGACATATTTCGCAAGTTGTATCCCTTTTCTCATTGCACCATCGCTGAACACATTGCCTATGCGCAAACTGTTAGAAAACGCCATAAGTAAGCTCATATGATATACATAATTACATATCGAAATTCATAGGCAAAGGTCACACAATTTGCATTAGCACATATCATATCGCTTACAACACTTGCAATAACATATTTACTCATTAAACCATTTTCTTTGGTCTGAAATAGCCAAAGCCAGATACAACAAACACAACAAGAGCCTAATTTGATTCGCTTTCATCCAATATCGTAACCTCAGCATCCTTAAATTCTTCCTTCTACCTCGAAAAATATTCATTAAAAACACATAAAATTGGGAATTAGTTGGAAAACTGAATAACCTTGAGACTACCACTGCAGGCGCAAGGAGTCTCCAGATTCTTAACCCGATCCTCCTCCTGACAAATGCGGCACTCCGCCGTCTGCAAAAGCGGCTCCTCTTCATCCAAAACCGAAGATGGCCCACCACTTTCCTCCACTGCCATCAACCGGTCAACGTTCACAACCATATGGTCGTCATCACGATCACTCATACTTTTTTTTTCTCAATTATATAGCAAGCTGTATTCGATTGGAAGAAAGATTCAAACTTTAGGCATATAATTGTATTTGTGAAACTGGGTTTGATCGGAATCGAAAATTGGGAAACCCTAGAGTCTAGAGAGATCCGCTGGAGGAGGTGCAGCGGATCTTTTTAACGATACGGAAATGGAAGGATAGAGAAACAGAAGGTTTTGAATAAATGAAAAAAAAAAATTGTGAGACAGGAATGGTGAGTTGGTTTTTGTTTGTTGGTTGGTTGTGCGCGGTTTTTTCAGGCTATTTATTTCTTAGATTCGGTTGATTTTACAACCCGTAATTATAATTTAATATTTTTTTAAAAAAAAATTTTGGAATATTGTTGACATATGAATTGATGCACTAATTTAAGATTTTTAGTTTTCATCCATTGGAGCGGAATGTGTTGATTTTGTTGTTGTGTTAATGTTGCAGTGTTGGCTATGCGCTGGAGATAGGGATGAGAATGTGTTGAGATGCAAGGTTGTGGCAATGGTGAAGGCTGGTGAGTGGTGACTTTGATCGAGCGTAGAGAGTGATTCAGGTTTTTCAGAAGTCGTTGGTTGATTTTGGCTTTCTTAAGATGCGATGTTTTGTTGTGTTAAGTTGATTGGATTATTTACTTTATGCAGTAGGGTGTTGATATTAAGATGTTCTGTTTTGTAGATTTTCGGATATATCTATTAGTGTTACATGACCTTGTTAGAAAGTTCGTGCGACGGATGTGTTTAGATGCATCTCAAGTAGTCTCCAAAGGTAGGAAATAAATTAAACAAAAAATTGATTCTGATGCTAGAATGTTAAGGAAAGAAATTTACGAGGAGTATTGTGAGGAAAGTGACAATACACCTGAAATTAAAGCAACAAGTATCTATTCCCATAGTTATCAATGAAATGAATGAGACTGAGCCAGGAGGGATTTGGAAATTGGGGCCGAGGTGCCTGTCCATTGTGCTACTGGGAATGTCCCTTGTTTGACATTAAGGTCAAGCATATGATGCCTGATGCCCATACAGGAACTATTCGGAGTAGGCATTTAGCTTCTGCTATTTGCTGAATGCTGCATAAACTCCATTTATCCCTTCCTTGCTTAGTTCCCCATCCATGATCAGAGCAGCCTTGTTTAGTATTCTGATAAAACAAGCAACAAAAAATACTTCGGAATGAAGGTAAAACTCTAAAGTCAAATAATTTTGTAACGGAAAGATACGAATGCGAATTGGTGAAGTGTACGTGTATTCATTAGTAAGAGGAAGTTTTGATACAAACATATATGGCCGTCGTCAAGGGCGGATCATAGAGTATAGGCCCTTGGAAGTTCTGAGTCAGACTTGGGCAGCTCTCTTCTTATAAACAGTGACAAAAACCCGGACCATGTCAGTAAACACACTTCCCTCAGGCTTAACATAAACTATAGTCCCAAAGAAGAACAAAGTAACTGACCCAACACATGAGTCCAGTAGTTATCCCAAAACCAAGAACCCAACTGACAGAGTTCTGAATATAAAGCACTACGGCCAGGGCTACGAGCAGAACCACACAGTAAAGGTCGCGTAGGTAATATACCAGTTGAAGAAACTGTTTATGCCACTACGGCCTTCTTCCGTCGTGGAGTCAAATTGATCTACACCAAAGGGTATGCTGCATGGTCTTATCCCTCCTGTTCCGATGCCTAAAAGGGTTAATGCGGCTACAAGTGCCCCAAGATATGAGGACGTTGGGCCTAGGCATTGTTATAGCTGATGTTGCTCAGATGTGCATTTTGGAGGATGGAGCTATGAGGGTTCCATGCAGTAAATGTCAGTAGTCCCATTCCTTGCAAATATCGTACCACGGTGAAGGTTGTCGTCGGAGATAAAAGCACCTAGTAAGGGAGCAAAACTAGAGCAGCCAGATCAGATATTGATCAGATTTGTAGCAGCCACAAGCTTCATGTTAAGCTGAGTTTTGGGAGGACGTTGGGCCTGGGCATTGTTATATAGCTGATGTTGCTCAGGTGTGCATTTTGGAGGATGGAGCTGAGGGTGTGAGCGATGGTGCAAAATCTTCCAAGGTTATCGTCGGAGATAAAAGCACCTAGTAAGGGAGCGAAACTAGGTATTCAAATCTGGTGGAGCGAGTGCAAGTGGCAGCACGCAATCTGAAACGTGGGATGAATGAGAGAGAGACAAGTGTTTGAGGATCGTACAGTCCAAATTGCGTGCAGCCACTATGCGCTGCACCGGATGTGAATCCGCGAAACTAGAGCAGCCAGATCAGATATTGATCAGATTTGTAGCAGCCACAAGCTTCATGTTAAGCTGAGTTTGGAGTTAGACCATGAAAACACTTCACAATTAGAACAGCACGAAATTAAGAAAATTACGATTAGACGAAACACAAATTTTAACCCAAGCTATCAATATTGATACGCACCGTACGTATTCCATAATTGACAAAAAACCTCAAAGAGTAAAACAAAGTATAGATAAATGAAGGTAAACAAAAATAAGTAATAGAAATGGGGATGGGTTACCTAAACTATAAGGCATGAGTTTCCATCCACTGGGTGGGTTTCCTCCTCGTATCCATTGACGTCTTCTCCTCTTTCACCTCATCTCCGGCTAATAGGGATTCAACTTTACCACAAGTTCTCGAGTTCGTCGACTCCCTTCTCCATCTTTACAGCAAGCATTGCACCATCATCATTTCCTTTGAAGTTCACCATATTGTTATGTTTCCGACATGTGATAGAGATGATACACACCCTAACTAGGAAGCAGCTAGCTATAAGAACATAAGTGATCAAAACGGAAAGTTGGCCACGTAACTTACCATGACTAGTCGACTGCCTAAACATGCTGGGTGCTGGTGGGGGTTATTTGTTCGACTAACTTTATGCTATGGTTTATAGTGTGTGTATCGATGACTTCGGTCTCGAATAAGGATGTTTGATTTGATGCAGCCGTGACGGCAAGAAATGTTAAAAACAGTAATTATAAAATGGAAAATGCTGCTGATGTTTTATGGACGAAACTACCATCCCTCTTTGCAGCAATAGTAATGTCCGAGGGTCTTGTTGGCTAAATTTGTGAAATTTACCAAAAAGCTTTTATCTCGCAAATTGAGACGGGCAATTGGGTCTTTTTTCTACATCGAACATCCCTGCATGAAGCAAAGCCCTTATAAAATGATGCAAGTTTAACCCAATAGGACCACTGGAGTCCTTGTTCCCTTTTTTTTAATGATTATAATTTATTAAGATAAGATTCAAAAGAGATTTGGATTGAGGCAAATACTAAAAAGATTAAAATAAAAAGATCCAGCTCGGCCCGGAAAAAAAACATAACACAAGAGGATATCAGCGAGATTAGATTACTTTTAGAAAGATAAATAAAATCTTAATTTTTCGACTCTATAACCTGTCTGACACGGGACAATCTCCTAATATCCAAAGCCATTATCATACTCAACAATGGTAGAGGGGCAATCTCCTGCTTTCCTTTATTCTTCTTCTTGTTCGTGACTAGAATTCATTCACTAATATGGGGAGACACATTACCGGAAGGATATCTCAAGAACTTTTTTCCAAATTAGCCAAAGCTTTATCCATACTTTGCAATCAATAATTCAATATACTCCGAAAATTCAGTATAACCCTCTAATGCAGGATCATTTTGAATAGGGACAAAGAACTTTAAATCCTACATATCCGACTCATCGTGGATTGGATAGACCATCGATGACCAAGTTGGGCACGATTAATATCCATGGACGACCAAAGCTACTGGCATGTAGTGGCCATATGGTCGGTTGAGGCCTTTGCTTTACAGTAAGAGTGTATGCACCGCGCACCACAAGGCTGGTTGTATAAAACTTCAAATGGGACTAAGAATTAATTTGAACAACAAACTCATTCCGATTGTTTGTTATTGAAGAGCAATTATACATTTGGGTGCATTACTAAAAGATCAACAAATGGCCAAAATTGCACAGCTTCCACAAAGGTGAATACCTCAAAGTGACTAGGATGACCCCTTTTACAAACTTGCAGTCTTCACTCTTCAGATGGGGAGTCACCCCTCGAATTCAGCCGGACTTTAAACCTTGTAAATATTCGCCTATTTGCTGAGACCCAAGGAACAAGGCATCTGCCAAGACAATAAGTCCGACCTGTATCATGAAATAAGGACTTGAGATCAACAAAGAAATTTGTGTTCAGTACACTTCAGGGAAGAACCACTCGATCATCCTTTCACGAGAGTTACTGATACTCGAAAAAATAAATGACTTTACAAGAAGAGTGTTACCAAGCGGAGGGTGAACACCATTCTATAGCTCCAACCTTCCTTGGCAGCTGCAGCCCTCTGCTGATCTGTCCAACTGAAAATAAAAAAACAAGAAGCAAATAAATGTCGGAGTTTATAGGGTTTGATAAGCACTGCCATTTAACACGTTTCTTCAAATAGTTAATGCACATGTTTGAGGACGAAATCAGCTGCTTTGGTGAATGTATAGATTAAGAGGATTGATAGAAACAAAACAATGCTAGAAATATTTGTTTCATGCAGTTGGAGAGTATTCCTTCTATAACAAAACAAGGAAACGTGTGGTGATCTTCTTTTAGCACCCAACAAGAGAATGTATTAGTGCAAACTTTTATTATATATATTTCCTAAATAATCTTTATTAGAGGCTAAAGGGCATATTTTAAATGAAAAATTACAGGAAATCTGATTGATTTACAAAATTTTACCCACAGCTGTCCTTCTTCTTCAAGATTTTCAGTAGCAAAGAAATAAGCAGAGATAACTTACCCTAGGAACTCAGAAAAACCGCCAATTCCGGCAAGTTTGAACGGCTGAGAACCCTCTCGTACAAAATCCTATTAAATCATACAACGCACGCCGAAACAGATTTCTCAGGATTTCAAATTAAACGAATCCAAATAATCTGCTTACGTGGTTGAACATTTATCAAATATATACCCCATATGCATACCTCTTCTTCAGCAGCTTCTAGTCCCCCCTGGACCCAGAAGAGATTCCGATATCCGGCATTGTAAAGTATTTCACACGCAGCTAAAGATCTGAGTCATAAACATGACCGTTTTATGAAAGGATATATTTTCCAGTGCAAATGCTTATCTAAACAAATGACAGACTCGGCCTCATATAGTTACCTTAAACCTTTCTGGCAAGCTACAATAAGGTCAGATTCTTTGGGAAGCGTCTCTTCAACTTTTGAGATGAATTGACTGATGTGATTAAACAAATACTTCAATACAGAAAGGAAACATACCATTGACATGCATATATGCGCGTTGAAGCTTACTTATTGTATGAGAGAACAGGCACACCGCTCCACCATCCACCTGTTCAATACAAATTTAAGGTTGGATATAGTCTATCTGATTCTGAAATCATAAACTTTGATACTGAGTATCAAAACTATTAAACATTGGCCCCTGTTAGTTAAACATACCCATCACATAATTTGATATCTTTCTGGAAGCGACTCCAATGTCAAATCTCTCATCGACATCAAAAACTGGAATCCAAATTGATCCCTTAACCCATGCCTGTCGGAAGAGAATAACTTTCGAAAGGAGTATGCGACAGTGTCAAGATCAGAAATGCAAATGCATGAGTGGAGTGTCCATTTTCTAGTATCTTGAATGTAGCAATGACATATACAATCTACATGTCAGCATCTGATGCATATATTTCATAATCCATCATATATACAGGGTGATTGTAGTAATCCACGGACTTCATATTCATCTATAATTGATTTGAAACACACATCCACATTTGCTTCTATTTACTGTTTCATATTCAGAAGCATCAAAAATTTAAGGCAGGTTGATATAGGTGTTTTACATAAATGGTTCTGTGAGGCCATTATTAAAGGAAAATCCCCTTCAATATACGGTAAACGCATCTGACATTGGCAAACAAATGGAGACATATATAAAAGATATAAGTTTGTGCACTACCTTTTCTCGCTCAGTAGTCGGACGGACATCTAGCATGGTCTTGCCTGAAAGTTGCATAGCGTACCCAGCTTCTCTGGGAGTAAGAACCTTCACTTTCTCTTCCCTAAGCTACACAAATTCCAAACTTGAAAAACTCTATGATGGCATTCTCAGTACTAATCAAACACATTTCGGAATACCACTGACTTCAAAAGTGCAATACAAAACATATAAACCAATTTTCCTCACAGGTCCCTAAAAACCAACAAAACTGTATACTATGACTAAACTAGAGATTAAACTAGTCCAGCTTTAAGACATACACCATCCTTTGACTTGTTGAATGCTGGTTGCCAGTATAGGGTTTTCAATCAGGGTAAAATAAAATAAAATAAAAACCTAATCAAGCATAGATCACTACCAACATCTGATCCCACTAGCACCAATTCCACAATGCTAAGTTCTAGCTACATTTTGTCAATCCTTTCACAACTTAAACTACCAACTTGTTTGCGGACTTAAAACTACATTTTTCCGAGATTATGTAATAAACAATAACAGACTATCAATCACACATCCTAAATAGAAACAGAAAATGAAACACAGAAGTGAGAAAACAAGGCATACAAGAGTCTCCCATCTCTTCCTAGCAGCAGCCATGTCTTTCATCTGCTTCAATTCAAACTCCTCAGTACCACTAGCAGCCATTCTTATCCCACCGCGCAACTAAAGAACATTGAACACACCCTCAATCATAAGCAAACAATGCGCCGCGCCATCAATCTCGACGAAATAATATCATCCCAATTTATTATTTATATTTTAAAAAAAAATCGCATACTCACACTTGACCGCGCCGATGTAGTAGCAGAAGTACATCCGACCGCGAAAGGCGATCGGAGCATGAGAGTCGTCGGTGCGCATTTGAATCGCGAAATCGGGAGCAGAGGAGACGCTGATGCAGAGCATGGAAGTAGCAGATGAGCTTCCATTTTGCCGACTCGATAAGATTTGGGCACAATTTTTTCCTTTATCTAATACACCCCGACGGAATATTTTTATTTTTATTTTCATTCAATTTTTCATATTATTTCTAATATTTATTGCTCTAATTTTTTAAAGGTATTTTTATTTTAATATTTTCATTCAATTCCCTTAAATTTCTTGATATATTCCACGTAATTTTTAATTGTTAACTCGTATATATGAATTTTAAATTTTAAATATTTTTGTCTCATTTCTTTTTGTTCTTATTCTCTAACGATTTTTAGTAATAAAATTAGAGGTTTTAGCGATGAAAATTTTTGTCGCTATATGTGTGATTGTGGACATGAATTTTATTATATATATATAGATTTTGCTGCTGATTGTAAACGCCGCCGTTCTGACAGTATTTCCTTTATCTACTTTAACATTCCGCTCTCTGAGAAAGGTTTAATGTGAATAAATATATTATATGAGGATAGAATGACAGAATCTAAATTAATGAATTTAATAAATGCAATAATTGAGATTATGATACGTGTATGAGGAAAAAAATATAATTAATAAAATTAGTCATTGCTTTTATTATTTATCTTTCATACACATGTTATAATCTCAATCATTGCATTTATTAAATATAACGACTGAAATTCTACCCTCATGAAGATGTCTACAAGAACCTTTCTCTCCATTCTTCAATATTTTCCTTTCCTTTATCTAATACATCAATTTTTTCCTTTCCTTTATCTAATACATTTTGCTGCTGACAGTATTTCCTTTGTTCATTTTAGTTTCTAATTGTCTTTTTAAGCTATAAAAATATATTATTATTATTCTCTATATTGAAAAAAGTATGATGAAAAATGAACAAAATATTTGGTTGTACATGGATATTTCTTATCAATATTTCCGTCTTATTTTGACTGAGAATGCTTCAGGTCACCGTAGTTGTAGAGTAATGCTTGACGCCGTGGCAAATTCAGAATTATTGTCATTTCAGGAATCATAATAAATCACAACAATATATACCATGCAAATGCACGTTCCAAGAGCATGACTGTACTAGCTTTTACATGTATTCATTTACCTTACTAATGCGACTGAAGTAAATCGATGGCAGAGAGTAAATATCAGTTTCTTACAGTAACAAACCTTTTGAGTGGGAGTTTGATGTTCAGACAACAATAGATCGTTTTGACCCTGACGATGACTGTCCGCGCTTAACAATGCCAAGAAGCACTCTACCTTTTCTCATGCTAAGAAAAGCTAGGATGACGAGCAAAACCACTGAAACTTGTAGATTTGTCATCCCAAGGGATCCAAGTAAATTGATCTGATTGCTCCGTTCATAGCTGCAATTAATAGCGAGGGCATGCTTTGAGTTCTCTGTGGTGGGAAGCTCTGGGTCTAATATGAAGTCTAATGTTGTGGCTTTTTCTTGTACTACGATAGTGGTGCTCTTTGATTTAAATCCCGGCATGGCTACCTCAACTGTAGCATGAAGTTTGGATACTGAAATTAACCTTGTTGTCCGAGAAAACAGATATATGAATGCACCATATCACAAATACCTTCATACTGGTTTCCAGGGGCAGTCAAACGATGATAATCCGCAAACTGTTTATTAGCCTGAATCTATCCAGTCAATGGAGCACACATCTTATGAGCTTGCAGCAAAAATAAAACAAGACAGAGTCCATAGTCCCCTAACTATATATATCCATTTAGTCGGGTTTCATATTTACTGGGTGATACAACAAACAACCACAATTTATAGTCAGGAAGCTTGACGACAAAGCTTATGTAGGCAGAAAATTACCGAATAGTTGATTCCATGGATTGTTATAGATGCTGGCAGTGGCCCTCCATCAGTGGATGAGAATACCCTACCGTGTACCCCTGTCTACAAGCAACCGCAAAACCAAAATTTGGTTCAGATGAGGAAAAAGGGCTATACATGACATAAGAGAATGATAAAAACAGATTTCCTGAAAATTAAAATAAAAGCAACAGAACAGTTGAAAAGTCAATTTCAAGGTTACCTTAGCAACACTCGCAACAAGATTTAGCATGCTCATTCGGTTGTATTCCCAAATGATTGGAAGCTGTAATTGATATCACGCAACAATTCTTAGTTTCATAAAATGCAAATGACCAACACGCAAAACAAAAACTAGTTTAAAGCAATTGCCAATTGGAATGTACCTCATTAGCACTGGGCCATTTGTTGTCAGTTAATTCCAACGTCAACTCAAAGCATCCAGCGTGTATATAATTCCAATCTTGCATACCTCCATAAATAGGATACCTACACCGCGGTTAATAGCAACTTTGAAAAAAGCGACAGCCAGATGTGGTCTAGCAAATAACAACCAGACTTTGTAACATGAAAATGGAATTCTTTTATAGTATCTTAGGGATGATGCATTTATACCATGACGCACCATTTGTGATTCCTCCTTCAAACTCCTTGCTCGAGGACATGTTATAATGTGAGTGACTATACACACTTGCCAGGAAACGGAAAGTTTCATCATCTGGACAACGAAAATAGTATTTCCTAAACATGATAACAAGTTAACAAATCAATTCTTTAAGAATAAAGAACATAGTAAGAGGCGCAGCACCATCAGTCCACTGATGATAAAGTCTTACCTTTTATCTTCAGTGCCATCCCATGGATAATTGGCAACAAGCGCACCCTGAAGAAAAGAATCCTGTTACTCTGATAGATCATCAAGAAACATTCTAAACTGCACAAACAGGAACCTAAATATCAAAAAATAAACCCCATATGTCATGAGACAAAAACTCAAATATCAGTTACCTCGAGGGTAATGAATCAACATCAATGCAATTAAATAAGTGCCCAGCAAAGCCCAACTTATGTGAACACTCCTTAGAAGTGATATAAGATGTGCTATCTTTATAACTGGCTGAACCACTATGAGAGGAATGTTTTTATACCAAAAAATCAAACTAACGATGCAGATCATTTCGATTTTCATTTTAATAATAATATTTCAAGCAGGACAACAGAAGACAATACCTTCATCCTTCTAAGTCCTAAGATAAAACTGCCAATTGTAAATCTTTATATCTTACCCCATGCAAACTGGCAGATGCCGTGAAGGGTATCTCTCTCAACCATTTCATTATTGCTTTAGTTTCAGGCTGTCTTGACTCCTCATCATCATTCATTGGGAAGAACTGCCAGCATTTCAATCCAAAACTTTACTTTCCAGTCATTATTCATCAGTCACAGAACAAATCAATATATTATTTTTTTATATGGAATCAAATAGTTGGAAAACTACTGAAGAACAATTGCAGCATGCCGAGTTAATAGCTGACTGTATGAGACGTATTTCTGCCATAATACATACATAAATGATAATCTAGCTGATCAAAAGGTGTCCATGCTTACACAAACACTTATTATTTGTAGCTATTCAAAAAAATCTAGACAATGTTGACGCATTATTTGACTTTGCATCATATTATTCCAGTTGAATTATTATTACTATTTTATCAAAATATGAACATAAAAAGTGAGACACATTAAAATTGTATAGCTAACTAGAAACATTTCCCTAGATTACATACTTCATATGGTGCAGACATGAATCCAGAAATAACAACTAAATGATGGACCATGTTAATCGCCATTTTCCATTTTAAATGTATATTTAATGCTAATTTTTTGTAATGCTAATATAAGCTCTCTACAAATAGCACAGTACGATAAGAGCCATCAAGACATTAATAAGTGAATGGACCAAGGAAAATAAAAATTCTCGGAAGGACTACCTGGTCTGGAAAATCGCGATTCAGATCAATATTGTTAGCATTGTTTCTTATCCTTAGGTCAAATCCATCGGGGTTCATTGAAGGAAGTATGTGAAGATGAACATTTTGTAAGACAAATGTGGCCTGTGGAGTACAGTCATGTAAATGAGCTAATCATATACATGTTTTGAACATATGAAATTGTTTTTGACATGCTAAAGGAGATATATTCACCAGTGGGTCTTTCAAATAGTTATCGCACAACCAGTTAACAAGGAGTAACAGAAGTTCTCGCCCAACAGGTTCGTCTCCATGAACGTTGCCTATAAACTACAATCCAAAAAACAGGTTAGGGGAACTCCAATGAAAATTGTTTATGAATGTCAGTGATCAAAAGTGATCAAAAGTGATCCATCCACCTTCTCCAAGCAAAAGAATATAACAGGTGAACAATCAGGATTCACAACAAAAATCTACCTTTTGGAAATTGCAGTCAAAGTAAAAATGAAGTATTAACATAGATTACAACTGGCAAATGCATCATGCTCTCTAACTCTCTGACAAACACTCATTTTGAAATGACTTACCCTAATCCAAATCTAGAAACCATTAACAAAAATAACAGAAGTTGATATAACTATAACACATTTTCAGGTTTCCTGAGTAGAAGGCGAGCATTTCTAGACTAGGAAAGCTTCATACTTTGTTTAGTTTTAAACTTGCTGAAAAATCATTTGCAAAGAGACCAATCCATTTTCCTGATGGGCTGAATGTCAATAGTAGAACCCTGTTATGAAATAGCAATCTACTGAACAGTATCACTGCTATAAACCAGTTGAGCGTAGTCGCAATTATTTTTGTAGCATGCAGTTTGTTAAGCATATCCCGTAACAAATGTTAACCATTCACCTTGAATGCAGGTTTAGGCTCATCAACTCCAGGACTGTCAGAAATCTCCATCGCCCACTACACAGAAAATCAAACATCAATCAGCCAACAAAAATTACATGATTCACCCTAAAGCTAAACCTCCTTGAATCTTCAAATACATACCAGTGGAAATCCTTCCACACTGTTCCCAATACTGCCAAAGAACAAGATTCACATCAGCTAATAATACTCCATTCTCCAGGATCACTTTCTTACTTCATTAGCAATAAATGAACGTCTCATTTAGTTCTTGGAAGAGTTGAGAAGAAACCACAAGCAAAGTAATGCTTTGTTTTGGTTTAGTTGGAAAGTTTAAAGTAAACAATTAAACTAAGCAAAGGTCTGTTGTGGTGTTTCTTTACCATATTTAAACGAATACACATATTAGTTTTATAAATAAATAAACTAAACAAAAAAATTACTGAGAATTCATTTTCTATTTTATTTTCAGCAACTTTTTTCTTTTTCACAAAACTTACGAGATACAAAAGGAGTCCAGTAGAAGAAAATGAACAGTTTAGACCATTTACTCACCTGTATAATCTGGAAATATTACTACATCTCCTACCAAATGCATTCACTGCTGTTTCCAACTCAGAATTAGTCATATACCCTTTAGCTAAATCATCACTGCACACATAAAAATCATATCCATATTAGTGCCCCCACACAATGGGACAAGACACAACCTTTCTACCTAGCTAAGTCACCAAAACACTTACCTAATACGATTCTCTTCCAATAACTTCCTTGACAACCTATCATAACCTTCATCTGAATATTGCAAAATTTACTTTCTTTCAAAATTACAATTGGGTTCCCCAACAGTTTCTATGTGGGAAAATTGAGTTAGGGTGAACCTGAAACTTGGGTTCTCCAGCCACTGCTTCTGCCAATGATCTGCTGAGGAAACAAAGAAACTGCCTGATGTTAACAAAAAGAACACTGCAGCATAACTTGTTACCTTGACACTAAATGGATTGTATGGTGTCCATATCTATTTTATCATTATACCCTGGGTAACTTCTAAGTGTAAAGGGTACTTTTTTCCAACGAAAGCTAAAAGATTTTCGCACAACTAAACTACATACTTCAAGGGTGATATCAGAATGGCAAAACGCATCTATATTGACTTGCTAACACTGTAGCAACAATATATAAGGTTAAATCAATGGATCTTGTGGTCATGCTAGTATACCGAATCTCACAAGACTAACATATTAAGATATCAAACTCCATTCGAGAAACACCATATCTCTATGTAAGTGGGACAAAAGATCCAACATCATAGTACAATCTCACGCTCACTGGTAAACTCACATGACCTTCACTTATATAAGCATCAAATTAGGCATGCTCCAAAACTTAAGTATGTAAGAGCTCATTACAACACTCAGTTTCCAATAGCGCTAGCTACACCTATAATGTAATACTAACTACTAAGTACTAACCTGTTGTTCATTGCCACTACTGTTGAAGCTTCCACTATCATTACCTGAAGAAAGAAAGAAATGGTTAGGAAATACCAGATGCTACCAGTTACCACTCCCAAACTTTATCACTAACGAAAAAAATCTAAACATGAATCTGGAAGCGTATGCATAAATATCAACATGAATAAAAAGTGGCAGCAAAAACAAGGTCGGATCTAATGAACTGGCCTGTACTCTGCTGATCTTCATTTTCTGCAAAATCCTTCTCCAGCGATCGATCAGCTAAGCTATTGGATCGCGATTCGGTTAGATGCAAAAGGGCGGCGTTGTGCGCCTGGACACTCACTTCACTAAATCCAAAACAATTGAGAAACGTAATCGCCGCTACGAAAATTAGCAGCCAGGCAGGACTGGACAGCCTGCTTATATTCATTGGAGTTAAGTAGACTTTGAACGAAGCGGCGTGCGGCGTGCGGCGGAGGATGAGGTGGTGTGTGTGACTATTTTGGTGGCGACCGAATGACCGATGTGTGTTCTTTAATTTCCAACAAAAACTATCTCGTAGAACAATCATGAGATTTGAAGACATTAAATTTAACCATAATTAATTTTAGGGTTAATTAAAGAAAAAGACTTATCTTTACCATTTTTTCCAGATGACACCATCCGTTTTGTTTTCACACTAAATATCTTCATGTTTTTGCCGTTTTCAGTTAGATACCCTTTGTAATTTTAAAAACTTTAGAGATAAGATTGAGAATACAAAAAATACATTCCAACCCATCATCTTCCTCCTCCTCCTCACTAAATGCAAAAAATACAATACAATCCAACTTTAGGGATCAGATTGAACAAGTCATATTTAAATGATATTTTTGATATTATTTCAAAAACTAGAGGTGAACCTGTCGTCTCGACGGGACCTTGGCCGGAACCTACATTTTTATATATTTTTTTCGTTCGATTTTCCTAATTTTTCCCTACGTTTCATGTTCTGGTTTTTTAAGTAAAAAATAATTTCTTCATTCAATTATTCACAAAATTCCCAATATGAAAATTTTATTTAAAATTTTTTAATTGTAATATTTTTAATTTAATTTTTTTTATTTCTAATCTTAAATTATTAAAAGAAATTAATTTTTGTGCTGAATGGTGGGCTGGGTCGGGATGGTCGGCTGAGTGAGGTGGGCTGGCTAATGGGTTGGTGAACTGTGTGGTGGGCTGGTGGATGTGTGGTGGGTTGGAGATTTAGCAATCAAAAATTTAATTTTTCGTTGATGTTTGTGTGTTGTGAATGGAGAGCTATTATTGGTGTAGATATGATCCGACCACCAAACCCTTCCTATTCTATTATATATATAGTAGCTGCGCTCCCGTCGTCCCGACGGAATTTTTTCTCGTGTCTCCATTTGATTCACCAAAAAATGTTAAATGTTTCCCGCTCAATTATTTATTTTTAAAGTTAATTTTTAATACTTTTCAATTTTCAATAATTAATATATAATTT
>JAWWMW010001549.1:18877-31534 GCA_035048345.1 Echeveria elegans
GTGAGATCGACAGTTGCGAAGGCGTCGGTTGAAGGGAATGGGAGCTCATGGACCGTTGATTTTAATCCGATTCTTCTACTTCCGAATCGGATAGACCAGTTGCAGTACTCGGTTCGTGTGAATGGGAGCGGTTTGTTTCCGGTTCATGTTCTGAGGAGCGTGGATGATAATAAGGTTGTGGTGGAGCTAACGATGCCGTTCCGGCCACTATCTATGCTAGCGTGGAACAAGGGATCAAAAAGTAACCCTAAACCAACCTCGAAATCTTTGTTACAGTTATTGATTTTTCTTATATAAATAATTTATTAGTTGGGAGCCCATGTGTCCTCGTTATATAAATACTCCACAAGTGAAACGAATGCTTTGTAAGTTTGCTGCCTTGCTGATATTTTACTAGTCATCTTTGGAACCCGAGCCTTTCTGCCGATGCAAAACATGCTCCACTGAAAGGACATGCCGGGCTCAGGCCCAGGCCCAGGCCCAGTCACAGGTCGGATTGGGCTGAATCTAGTGAAAAGTGCGAGGCTCACTAGTTTTTGAAGCGTTTAATTTTTGGATCGGGTCGGGTTGAACTTTAATTAGAGTGGACTGTTAAATTCGAAAATTAAAATAGCAGTTACTAATAGTAAACCCTCTGTAGGAGATTTTTTATGAGTACGATAGTTAGTACATACAGTTTAAATCCGATAAGGGCCGGTCCTAGGATTAAGTGGACCATGGGCCATAATATTTTTGGGTCATTCAAGTGATAAAAATGAAAATTCGTTTTCACAGAACTCAAGATTTCTAAACCACTATACCAAACAATCAAACAAATATTTATTTTGGGCCCGGAGGAGGATAAGTCTTGGGCCGTCGCCCCTCCTGTCTGGGCGACGATCTACCTTCAGAGGGCAGAGACAACTCGACAACTGATGAATCACAAGGGCAGCAAAAGACATTCACAACTTCATGGCGTGATGAAAAATAATCAAAAGAAAGTTCAAGAAGTTTCACTATCCAAATATATTCAAGAAATGATGAAGTACATATATATGAATAGAATTCATGACGTAAAGAGTGTGTAAAGTTTGTCAAAAGTCATCCATGGATAATAATTTCGTTAAAGAAATTAATATTTTATTTAAAAATTTCATAAAACTTAGAGAAAATCCAAACTTAGTTCAACAACACAATTATATTCTCCCATAAATAACCCATAATAAAATGTTGACTGAAGATTGTTAAGCTGAGCACAGTAAAGCTTTGCTTACTTTATGTTTCTCCACAAAACTGTTGGAAAATATAATATATTTAAGCAAGTGAAAAAGATTACTAAAATGAAATCAATATGATAAACATTTCAGTCATCCACGTCCAAGTAATGGTAGGAACTCAAGTCAGACTAGGGTTTACATCCAAAAGAAAAGAAACAAAATAAGGCAAACTTTGACATTTTTTATAGTTACTGTATTGTTTTAGGCTAATATAATTTATGTGATTATCATTTTATTCAAACACTACAAATAATTCCATTTGCAAAGTTTATTTTTGCTTGATCATTGAAAATAATCTGAATCACATCCCAAAAATTATTGATTTCGAATATGTTTAAAATAAAATTATCAGCATCTAATGATGTGAAGCAGAAAAGAAAATTGAACCAATAAACAAACGGATTGATTCCTTATTTAAAATTAAAAAATCCAACCCACAAACTACAAGCAACAACACTGATGGCTTTTAACACACATAGGTTTCAGGTTGAGCCCACTTAAGTCACAAAATTTCTTGCAGTCATCGATGTTGCACTTAGACGGCCCTGTGAAAGTGCACTGGTCTGGTGACTGAGAATGGACGAGCGAAAGCTTTGAGCTGCTGATGGAAATCAAGAAGAGGCAAAAGATGCATTGTAGTCTTGAGATGGAAATTATCCTCTGACCACCAGCAATGCCCATGTTGTTGAGTTATAATGCTGGAAATACTTTCTTGCTAATTTTGCGAAAAAAGAATTTCTCTGAATCACTTTCGTGCTATTTTGTTTTTGCCAAAAAATATATATATATATACATATATAAGGGCGTTACTTGCATTTAAAATAAAAACGTTTATACTAATTAAAATTCCAAACATCAAATCTAACATTAAAAATGAAATTCAAGTTAAAAATATAAAAATTATCTTTTATCTCGCTTGCCTTTTGGTAACTTAATTAGTACAAACTTTTTGGGAATTTTTTTCTGATTAAAAATTAATTACTCAAGGTGAAAGGAACATTTTTTGTGTGGTCAAACGAAGGTAACGCATGATACATGTCTGTTACAAATGCATTCATTCTCATGCAAATGTTACATGATTTTAATAAATTAAAAGTTATATAACTGAACGCTACAGTTGTTAAATATGACGAAGGTTGTTCAATGTAAATAATCGAGTTAATTGAACGAAACCACCATTATAATATATTATTTTGTCCAAAATCAATAAAATATTGTTCATTTAATCTCCTATATAAAATTTTATGTTAACAAATTACTACACTTGTTAATATGAAAAAAATCATTAATTTTTTTACCGTATTTGATAATATTTGATCGAGTATTTGACTGTATTTAAAAGTATTTGAACGGGTATTTGACCACTTTTATCGGTACATATTTCACATGATCAATTTTTGTCGGTACATATTTCACATTCGGGATGACGGGTTAGCTCATAATTAAAACATGAAGACACGGGAAAAATTTTCATCGGAACGACGGGCGCACAACTAGTTACTTAATAAAAAAACAACATGACACGATAGGAATCACAACACGAACAATGTTTTGTCTAATTGATACCGGTATCAAGATAAGTTGCACCGTTATTTACATATATGTATGTGTTTAGGAACATCCTCCGGCAAAATCATAAAAATGTATGGCCGAGACCGAGACGCGGATTCACTGATGCCCATGAACGAACCTCTGTATATATAAAGACGATATAAAAAAAATGATATATATAATAAGGACGAGTTTTTTTAGGAAACATGGATGAATAAAGTGTTTAAAATGTGGATGCCTAATGACTAATGTGTTTAATCTGCTGTGAAAGAGAATCTGATTACATGCATGTGAACCGGCTGTCTTCTTACTTCCATTTCCTAGAAACCATCTCCTCCTCCTCATTATTATAAGTACTTGCATGTAACCATCACATAACCTCGCAATATTCATATCAAACTAAAATCTCTTTGGCAAAAGAGCATGAAATCCTGATAACAGCAGAGGAGGGTTTTGGGTCTCATGTTGCACATTTCTAAAGCCTTTCAGGCATACTTGATGGACCTCTGAAGGCACTTTGTCAAGTGGGCTTTCACCTTCGTGTTTGTTTTGCTTAGCCAGAAGCATTTACGACCTCCGGGGATTCCATGATCAGGGGCGGAGCCAGGTGAGGTCGGCCGTCCCTACCGTGGCAAAATTTAGGGGTTTACCTGGTGAGGGTGGGACGATGATGCCAGGATTATAATGATTCCTGGCTCGAACCCCATGATTCTAATGATTCAAACATCAAACAGCTCATGACCGACACTGTGGAACAGGATCAACTTATGGAGCACCGTTGAGTACTCACCAGCTGTCCAGTTGTCATAATGCAAAATTGAATGCGCGACGGGCCCCACCCAAATCAGAACAGTTATCATCCTCCCAGTAGCAGTAAGATGGTTCAATAAGGGGCAATCTCAAAGAAAAGTTCTTGCTGGTTATCACAGGCTCCCGTGAGATACTGAACCTTACAGCAACAAACATATGGTAACCTCTGTTTCTCAGTTTGTCACGTACCTTCTATGTGCGGTTCACCATATTTATAAAGTGAATCATTTTCGTTCGGAATATCAGGCATGACTTGTTTTCACACAAATGACGTCATTTTTTCAGTATTGTGCAAGTCCATCTCAATGACAAACCAATCTTGAAAGTTGAAATGGCTGTGCAGTCCGCCTTTATTGTTCCACTCAGGTCATCTAGAAATTAACTGGCTCAAAAATTAAAGGATATATATATTTAAGCTGGTTACATGTTTTTTATCCTTTGCTCTTTTTCGGGCTTCTTCTCATTCTTCTTTGGCATCTACTGTAGAGATCGAAGTTATTTGGCCCCCTTTAGGTATTTGGGTTTTAGATTTTAGATCCTTGGGAAGTATTTCATGTGTAATCTGCATTTGTCTCCCCTGCATGTGATAAGAGTTACCGTCAGCACATAACTGATTGAGTACAAATATGTAGTCAGCTTACAGGAGTGATGCACACGGCAGTACTTCAAGCTCAATGATAAACAATGTATAGACAAAAATCATTTAACTCCAAGAACAAACTTACAGCAATGGAAGAACACAAACACGTTGAAAAGTAATGATAAATCAGGTAATAAGCTTCACATAGCTATGTTCCTGTGGCTTGCTTTCGGCCACATGATACTGTTCCTACAACTCTCCAAGCTGATAGCACAGAAGGGTCAAAAGATTCACTTCCTCTCAACTCCACTTAACATTGATCGGCTACAAGCTAATTTACACTTCTCAAATCGTGAAGCTTAACTTTTGTCGCCACCCCGACCTTCCACAAAATGCTGAAGCCACTGCTGATGTTACCTACATACAAGTCCACTATCTTTTTCAGTCGTTCGACTGGCTTCAAGATGAGGTCACCCTTTTTCTAGAGAATTCCAAACCTGACTGGATTATTCAGGATTTTGCTTCTCCGTGGCTTGGTCCAATAGCTCATCAACTGGGCAACCGATGTGCAATGTTCAGAGTTTACAAAGCAACTAGTATATTAAACATCCACTGCCAAAGGAGTTGTGCGGCTTCGATGAGTACAGAACTAGACCAGAGTACTACACGAAACCTCCCAAGTGGATTCTATTTCCTAGCAACTTGGCCTATCATCTTCATGAGATTCTTTTTATATTTGATAACACGGGATCTTCTCCGTATGATCGGATAAGAGTGGTGATGCTACATTCAGATATCATCTTAGCTAGAAGCTGTTATGAGTCGGAGTCCAAGTGGCTGAGCCTTACGCAAACTTTGTGCAAAAAGCCTGTTTTGCCGGTAGGTCTACTACCGGCTGTCATCAACTCAACAAACGAAGATCTTGAGGAATAAAACTTGGACACCTATCAAGGCGTGGCTATACAAGCAGAACATAGGTCCAGTGGTATATGTGGCATTCGGAAGTGAGACCAAGCTGAGTCACAGTGATCTCACTGAGCTGGCCCTCGCCTGGAGATGTCCAAGATACCTTTTTTCTGGGCTCTGAAGACAACTCTAGGATTAACAGACAAGGATTCAATCAAGTTACCAGAAAGGTTTGAAAACCAGGTTGGCGAACGTGGCATGGTGTGTTCACCAGCTGGATACCCCAACTCAAAATACTGAGCCATCACTCTGTGGATGGGCTACTATTCTATAGTGGCTGAGGCAGTGCAGGTTGGAAAAAGCATGGTGGTTCTGCCTCTGCAGTCAGACCAGCCGCTTGTTGCAAGGCTTTGGAGGCAGAATAACTAGGGTATTGTTGCCTCGAAATGAAAAGGCTTGGGTCACTCACTAAGGAGGTTGTGACAAATGCAGCCAGACATGTGATGCTGGAGGAGGCTGGTAAGATTTTAAGGGAGAGGGTGCTGGAGATAAAGGGTTTGTTCTCCGACATGACTAAGCAAGATAGGTATGTGGAAAATATGCTGTAGCACTTGTTTCAATAAAGGCAAACAGACAAGTTGAATCCTGAAAGAAATAGGCAATCCAATGGGAGTAATTTGCAAATCATCAGGTGACTTTGTATGAAAAATCCAAATCTACTAATTCTCATTGATAAACTATGTCATTATGGAAAACTCGACTTAACAAAGCTCAGACTAACCTGAATTCACATGAGCAATCTACTAATCCGCCAAATATGTAAAGTGATGCTTCAGTTTATTTTGGCGGAGATGTCATCTTGTTGTTGTCTGAATCATGTTTTGATAAAGCATCGCGGCCCATTAGCTCTTGAAATCCTTCTACCTTAACCGTTGGTGCCCTAACAATCCTTAAGCTCCTGCACGGCTGCACCAAACACAGATAGAGATGAACAACCTTTAAACCCAATACTACTTTGTTTTGATTTTATATTATAAAAAATCTGATACATACACAGACTGCACTTGTTGATCTTGTTGGCGGGTGGGTTGAAGGGGAAGGGAAACCATTTGTCTAAATTGGTAGTTCGACATTGTAGCAACTAGCAAGTTGCTGTTGGCCAAACTGCATCCTGGGGTGCCTGTTATTCATTGCATTTAAGATGTTATTATCTATTGGGAAATATGATGGGCTTTCAAGCTTCACTTGAACCAGCTGGTCTGCACGTGGGCGAGGAATTGGTGCCTGCCTTCTTCTCATTCTATCCCACTGCTGTTGCTGCTGAAAAGCAATGTTTTGTTGAGAAGCCAGCTGCTGCTGCATCTGAGGATGCACGGCTCTGGGCATCTGCAAATGCAAAAGTATATGTGAGAAAAAGATAATTACAAGTCTACCACAAATAGATAAATTTAACATTGTAGCAGGCTGCAGTATCACATCAAATGGCAGCCTGCATTCTCTAAGTGTATCAAGACAATTTAGCTTTTGGAATACACAGCAGTAATCAAAATGCAATCTTCTAAAGGGAAAACAGTGTTAATCGAAAACACACACTACATTCAGTGCCTGTTAAACCATGCTTGTCATCCACGTTAAGCCTCTTTTTCAAAATGCAGTCTTCTAAAGGGATCACATGCTAATCTACTGAATAGGCTACCTTAGATAAAAGTAGAATCCTATGACTGAAACATCAACTCTTGTTGACTTTTTCTGAAAAATCATCTTTGACAAGAGCAGTATCCCAAAAATGAAAAACAGGGCATCAACACAAACCTTTAGCTTATGATGGATACAAAACTAAAAAACGTAATACATCTAAATGATTTACCTGTTGCGCTTGCCGGAGGACACTGTGGTGCTGTTGAAACTGGAGATGCATTCCTTGCAAAGACGGAGTTTGTTGCCTAACCCTTGCAGTGCCTTCTCTGACAAGCTCCATTAAAGCCCCGAGATCACTAATTGAACCAAAAGGGGGTGAATTTTAGCCAAGTTAGGATGTTTACAAAGACTTGATAGAAAGAAAAATAAAACAACTTGAGGAAAGGATATAAATTGCACAGATTCAAGAGTGTAAAATAATAAAATATGCCCTTGAAAAGTATAGGATGAAATATGCATTCACAAGAGACCTATGTTGAGCTCACAAGTGTTTACTGTTGGGAATGAAGGAACATTCTGATTAGTTTCAGTCCTGAGCACTGTTTCCTATAATTATCGGCAAGTACTTCCAAGATACCCCCAAGTTTGCTGATGTGCCAGCCGAGCAACTGAGAAATAACTTCCACAGGGAGCTGAGAGGCACTCTCAAAACCAGTGCTCCTCCGCATGATGGCTAATATCCTCTGAGATATCTGCAATGCTTGCGCCTCACTCAAGCTTGTCTTTTTCCCTTCAGATCCACTCTTTCCTTGATATTGATATTGATATTGTCCTTGCTCTGTGTTGATATACTCAAGCCTAATGCCCAGCTTCTCAATCATAAGACTATTCCTAGCAACAACATTGGGTAAGGTATCAAAAAACCCCCAGAACTCAACTTTAGGTTATCTTCTGGTCTAGTTAACAGCGGCAGCGCAATAACAGGTACTGAATTGAAAGTAAAATTATCTCGGGGAATAAAAGTGTTTCTTCATCTACTGGATCCATATATGTTCTGTTCTATGTGGAACTCACAGCACCCATCAGCTGATCATCCAAGAATGGAAATCGCCTTTCTCTATTATTCTGGTTGAGTCTCATATACAATGACATCTCCTCAGGACTCCTCAGGAGTACGTTTATCTGACTCTCGGTCTCGTAATAAACTAGGTGATCTGCTGGCCTTGTATTTAGCAGAAAATTGACTGTACCAACTCTCAGGAAATTCTTCATGTCGAGATTTCTGTGATCTGTTTTCAGGCTCAGGTTCACTGATCCAACGTTAACGGCTGACCTAGTTGGCGGCTGCATATCCATTATCATTTCAGAAATACAGAAACACAAAACATAACAATGAGCAGTTACCATAGCCCATAGGAACTCAATGCTATTTAAGTGACTTTTTGGTGTTTCGGCACATCTCTCTCAATAATAAGATGTTTTGTTAAACCAGTACATGCTGGTAGGTTATGCATAATGGGTTACATAATTTTCAGTTCAACACACATAAATTACAAGTCACCACGCAGACTTACGTGAAATACAATTTCAAAAAAAACAGCCTTCAATTACTTCCAAATTCTAATGAAAAGCAAAAATCCTGGAGATAAAACATCATTGCAACTAGTATAGAAAAAACATTAAAATAAAGAACACAATAAAAAAAATGTAACAACCGTATTCTTCTTTTTAGCTGTATCTTCCGGTATGAATGATATCACTAAACACAATATTTGGAGAAGAAGCCAGCATAATACTGGATCAATCTAAATTAACATTGCCAGAAAATGTAACAATTTGATAAGTTTCAGCACACATAACCTTGGATCCAGGTCACTCCCTTTGCTGTCCTCCATCTTGAGCATCAGTTTCAAGAGTGAGGTACACATCATCGCCATATAACTGCAGATCTGCATCTCCCGTTCCCAAAGAAAATCAAATACTCAGTAAAACACAATAAAACATAAACTAATTTGAAAAATAAAATACGGACAACACTCACAAAACAAGAGTAAGCTTGAAAACAAGAGCAGATGATCCGGAAGGAACCTCCGCACTCGTAGGCGGTGTAAGAAACAGAGAAACAGAAGCTTTATCAAAGAGGAGTTGGAGTTGAATTGGAGCCCTAGATTCGGATTCATCACATTTCATGAAAACTTCTCACGCGGCAGGCGATAGTATAGACGGAACGAACTTCTCATGAAAACTTCCAAGCCACGATCTCCATACGCCGCAACCCTTCAGCTTCCGCGCTAGTTCGTATCCCCGCAACAGTCAACACCTTCAACCGGTCAAGTCAACGATTCGTTCGCTTTTGTTGACTCAAATCGAACCGTTCTTTTATTCGGTTCGAACCTGGTCAATCTTTTAACCCCGTGTACGAATCAATCTTCTACGGGGTCCCACTTCTATGTGTTCGGTCAACCAAACCAAATCTCAAGATACACTTTTTTAATTAATTCAACGACCAACTTACGATCGGTGGGTGTTGAATTTCTGCGAAGCGTTGGGTTTGATTACGATCTGGGGTTTCTGTGAAGCGCATAGGGTGTTGAGAATGGTGACTTCGGCGGTTGATTTGTTGAAGAACGAGCTGCCACTGAATGAGGAAGCGATGGTTTTATCCGGAGAAGTGAAGACCGGACTCGTGCTCGTCGACGTCGTCAACGGATTCTGCACCGTCGGCGCTGGAAATCTGGTATGGTAGTTGTAGCATTTTGTAGTTGCAGATAGACATTATAAACAAAAGAATGTTTTTTGTATTGTTTTGTTCAGTAATATGATGTTGAGTAATGCTATTGGATTGTTATTTAAACTTGTATTTTATTGCTGGGTTCATGCAGTGTTAGTTCTTCCTGAAGCCTGAGTGATTGATTGGCTGAATTGAGTATCAAATTTGTATCGTTGTACTGGTCATAGGCGAGAGTACTGTTATGTTAAGTCCCAGCTTTGACTGTTAGGACAAAGAAACTGTTTCTACGTCCTGCTGCTGTTCCATCTTGTGATTATTTTACGGTTTCCTCGTTTTGGATTTTCTCTTTTCATGATTTCATCATCTTGACATGTTGTGAGGTGTTTACTCTCGGTTAACATCTCGTTGCATTCTTGTGTCAAAGTAAAAATAGTTGTCCTGTTTCTTTCAACCTCAAATATGGACGATGTTATGTAGCTTTGACATTAGTTGCATGCTGTCCATGTTCTTTTTGCAGGCTCCGAGGCAGCCAGATGAACAAATTTCCAGAATGGTAGATGAGACAGAAAAGCTCTGCCGAGTTTTCTGTGACAAAAAGTGGCCCATCTTTGCTTTCCTTGATACCCATCATCCTGATATACCAGAGCCCCCATATCCTCCTCACTGCATTGCTGGAACGGACGAGGCAAAACTTGTTCCTGGTATTTATTCTCTTTTACATGTTCTGATGACTGATGCTCAGTAATTTGTTTCCACAGTCATGGCGCAGGCTTTGGTAATTTGTTTGCCATGTATACTTTCTGACACATACTGTGTTTTCAAACTGAAGAACTGGCGTGGTTGGAAAAGGAACCTAATGCGACTCTTCGATGCAAAGATTGCATTGACGGATTTCTTGGTTCGATAGAGAAAGATGGTTCCAATTTATTTGTCGATTGGGTGAAAACAAATAAGATCAGAAGAGTGAGTTACTTTCTTAGCAGTGTGAGATTTTGTTTGTTTATATTTGTTCAAATGTGCATGGTAACTATGAAGTAGCCTGATTGATAAATCTCCTTGCAGATTTTAGTGGTAGGGATTTGTACAGACATATGTGTTCTCGATTTTGTTTGTTCTTCATTATCAGCCAGAAATCGTGGTTTACTTCGTCCTTTAGAGGACGTGATTGTGTATTCTAGAGGCTGTGCTACTTATGATCTCCCAACTCACGTTGCCAGAACAACCAAAGATGCCGTGGCCCATCCTCAGGTATATCAAACTTTTAACAAAATAATATATTCATTTTATACCATCTGAAGCCACATTTGCCAACTGCAGATATCTCATGTTCTCTCCCAGTATGAGCTTACTGCTCCATAGTTAATCATCGTAATTGCTCAATGTCCTTTGTGTGTTAATTTATTTATACCATTTTTATATTGGTGTCCAACTTTAGTTGGTTTCCGAAATTGGGGAAAAAGTATATGACCCATTGGTTGTTTGCTCTTTTTGGTCAGGATGTAATGCATCACATAGGTCTGTACATCGCCATGGGACGGGGAGCGAAAGTCGCGTCGGAAGTATCACTTGACTGAAAGAGGTTCTATTGGTTGTCTTGTCTCAGATATGACTCTGAGTTTGCTGCGAAATTGTAAGGGAGGAGATTATAAAGTTTTTTAGTCATTGATTTGTTTTGGATGATGACTAAGATTAAGGGAAAAAATTAATATTAATAAATATTTTAATTGAATAAATAAAATCAGAATGAGAAAGGGTATATTTGCCATCAACAAAATCAGAATATTTTAACAACAAATTCCATATCAACATAATCCCGTCTCTCTCATCTCCTCGTTAGATCTGAAATCCTTAACAATTCATCTGCATCCAATCTAAAAACCTCACTGACCATCGTCTGATCCGAAAAACATCAACCACTCAAAGCAACGCGCCACCACCACCATCGCACTCAACGACATTGGCACCACTTCAAAGAATTGCCACGTGAATGTTGTGTCACATCTTCCCGCCGGAGTCGCTCATCGGAACGGCCACGATCTTCGACGTTGTTAGACCCCGTTCGAAAAGTGATGACTGAACTGGCCACAGTGCAAACATGACATATAATTATCAAAATGGAAACGTTATATCTGTTTGCTGTCTTTTTCTGCGTTGTCTGATTTGTAATTATCCGCCCTTTATTTGATTTTTATAATTCCCGACATGTTACCTGTTTGTCAGGTCTATAGTGTGGACATGTCAGTGACAGGTAATCTTGGAACATACAAAATTTTGTCATGTCTATAGTGTGGACAAGACGAGAATTATAAAAAGCAAATATGAGACATTTAATTTTTGGTCTCTTTGTGATATATTCAATTCACGAATCAAACACATCATTTTGATGACAATCATTTAACACATTTGCAAATGCACAAAATAAATCAAAGGAATGAACGTGTGTTGATAGAGTCCAGATCCTATAATTTAGAAAAGTGCATCGAGCACTTCACTTAGATAAAATTTAAAAATAATTATATTATTAAATTAATTTCTAAAAAATCGGGTGTATATTCCCTTAATTTGCGTATAATCTGATTTGATATTTCAAATTTAGGATGATAATTCCATATTTACCCTTATCTTAATTAATTATAATTAAAAATACTGATTTAATTAGATACTCCGGATGGAAACAATCAACATTCAACGGGCATTATCTTTTTTATACTTTTTATTCTAAAAGACCCTTTTATATGATGCACCACCTAATTATAATTGGTCATTTATTTGTAAATTACATTAGCAGAGGAAGAGCGTCTTCTGATCCATTTAATAAAAGTATCGCAACAATTGTACCTCAATATTATCTGTTATCGAAAAAAAAATATAACCCTCTTTATCCGATTTGGTTATTACCTTGGCACCCTCAGCAGAATGCCGCGTGTCTGTTTCTCCAGTTGAAAAGATTTTACATCTCCTTGAATGGCCCTTTTTTGTTGGGACCTATCTTGAAATTCTTCGAAGCCTGGTAGGACTTGGCACGACCCAAAACTGGATCGAAAGTAAGCCTCTATATTATTTAACAAGTTAACAATCTCAATAAAGTATTGCTTTAATAAATATCGGTAAAAATAATAAATAATGATAAAGTCATGTCTAAGTACGACGGAACATAACTCTAAACAACGAAAAATAAATAAAAA
>JAWWMW010001549.1:65540-82437 GCA_035048345.1 Echeveria elegans
GAAATTTAACTGATCTTATGGGTGTGTTAAAATAAATTCGATTCATCCGGGTGGCTTCTCCCAAAAGTCAAATCATATGGGTGGCTCCATCATAATAACTTTTTTTTTGGTTTTGTTAAGGTTCTATTTGGTTGTGAAAAAAAAAGTTTTTAAAAAAATTAAAGAAAAATGATTTTTCTATAAGAACATTGTAAGAAAAATTTAATCTTATTTTGCTTATTTTTTCATTCTTTTTTGACAACCAAACACACATTTCATTTTCATTCAAATCTTTTTTTAAAAAAATTCCTCATTTGTTGCGGGAAAAAGAAGAGTAAAAGAAAATTAAAAAAAATTGAGTAAAAAATGAATATGTGTGTTTGGTTGTAAGAAAAAATAGAAAAATAGTCTTTCTTTAAATTTTCTTTTCCTCACTTTTTTTTCCACAACCAAACGAAGCATTAGGCCCTGTTTGGTTGTGAGGAAAAAGGAGAGGAAAGAAAAAATTTATGAAAAATTTTGAGTGAGAATAAAATTTGTGTTTGGTTGTAAGAAAAAAATAGGCAAAATGATATCAAATTTTCCTTACAACTTTTTCATGGAAAAATTATTTTCTTTAATTTTTCTTTTCCTTACTTTAAAACACTTGTTCATTGACTGCTGGTTGGTAAAGAGCTTCTGGGGAGTATTAAGGAAAGCCCAATGGCCGGATGGAGCTTGCTCATCTCTTGAGGACTGGATTTGGCATGTTCTGACTTTTGAGTATTTTGAGGATATTAAGAGATTGAAGATAATTGTTGTGGGAATTTGGATGATTTCGAGGAGTAGGAACATTGCAATACATGGAAAACCTTGATGGTCAGCGCAACAGTGCAGTTACAAAATGGCTAATTTGTTATCCCAATTTGAAAGAAAGTCCTTAATGGGAATAAATGATGGTGTAGAAGGCATGGAGGTCGAAGACGAAGTATCTCTTGTTCATTGTGATGGTGATTGGTGCGTGGTCGACTGCACAAGGGCGAGGAGGATATATATATAGTTTTCAGAGGTAAAGTAGTGGAAGGGTGGGTAGCCGGGGTTGTGAGTGATTGCCAATCGAATGTGGAAGCTGAAATGCAAGGGATTGTTGCTGGTTTGGAATTAGCTGTGATGATGCAATCACAACAGGTTCATATCCTCTCTGACAGCATTGAAACTGTTTGGGCACTACAAAGTGGTTGTGGTGTGCCAGAAGGGGTGTCCGAGGGGTTGAGAGTGGGGAATGAATTGTTGTGGCAGCACCCAACTTGGTCTGTTGGCCATGTGTTCAGAGAAAGTAATCAATAGGCTGATTTTTTTAGCCAAAAAGGCTAGAACAAAGGGTTGGTGCTGGAATAGAAGGGATGAGCTGCCGCTGTTTCCTACAGCTGATTGGGATTCAACCGGGTCGGAGTTCATTGAGCAGGAACCTTGGGAAGGTTGAGAAGTCACTTCGTCCTTTCCGGGTTTGGTGTCTTCTGCAGGGTTGGATTCAGTCAGTGAGTGACTGGTGGCAGAACACGCCGCAGTGGTTTTATGGAAGGAATCTGGATATGAGTGTCACAAACGTTATCAGAAATTTAGAATGGTGGAAGTTTTGGGCAAAGACAGATTTCTTGCGCAGTGATGTTTGAGGCTCACACAGCTTTGAATCCAAACTTGTGGATTATCCTGAACTTGTACATATATAAGGCACAAAGTGATGAAATATTTGAATTTGTAGACACTTTGATGCATGTCCTACGATGGCTTACAATAATGTCTGTATGCTAAAGTTTGGTGAAATGAGAATATGGGGCAGTGTTTGTTCTTGTCGTGGAGATTCAAGTTTGTGATCAAGTATACTATTGACGATGTCAGGCTTCTTTTCCATGTTGTTAAAGGGAACTATACATCTTTGCCAGCTTTGAGGCCGCTGCGGAGCCACTGAGTATGGCACCTTCGACACTTGGACTAATACAAAAATCGCCGCAAATAGCTATTCGCTTTTGCTCATTGAAAAGGCATCTATCTTCACCAGCTATACTTGCCGTGGGAAAAGCACTGCCCCTGAGGAGTAAAACAAATAGCATCTATAACAGAAGGACCTTTTTTCTTTTAATGATATAGTGAATTTGGATTTAAACTGAGAACTCACCATCTGTGAGCTTTTGTAAAAAATGGTTTGGGAATATTTAGTCCGGTGCTCTGAAACTCTTTGAGTAGTTCATCAGCAACTTTTGTTAGAGTGGAACTTGATGGCTTTGCAAGTCCAGTTTGAGAAATGATTATCCTGGCATATTCTGACGTAGAATGCAAGATCCAACATTCACTGTGCAACAAAACAAGATACGCATATGTGAGTGGCATAATAAAGATGACACGTTAGTTCTTCCAACCATCTGTCCCCATTCAATCATTCTAGAGAAAATGTAGTGACAGGATCGAAACATACTGAGAAGACGAATGCCCTGGCTTTATGCTGTCACAGTGCGCCCATTTTAAGATTTCTGAGTTTCTAATGGAGAACCCCTTCACAGGTATCTGAAACAGATGATAACAAATGATAAACAAATATTAAGTATTCATGCATAGAAAAGTAGTAAATTAATTTGAAGTTGGATCGTCAATGATTTTGATTGGTGCACTATCAACATTCTGATTAACTTTTAAAAATAGAGAACAACTTCGAAAACTTATGGATCATGAACTTAAAAAGAGGTAACAACTAACAAGATATACTTCGAATATTATATTTAAGTTGCTCACAAGTATTGAGATATTTAAAAATCACTGTAACATCTAACCTGGGGACCTAACTCCAAGCATTTGTTACAATATGGATGCAGTTGCTAGCGTAAATGAAAACACGAACTACTGACAGATGAAACATTCCACATGTGCAGTATCATGATTGAGAGCTTACTGACTGTAGAGATTCTGAAAATGCCAGCATAAGAACAAAACAAGGATTTACAGGAACATCGAGAAGGGCGGGAGGAAACTCTGGGACCAAGTTTATATCTGTACATGCCACATATTATTTTAACATGAACTGATGAATTCAGCTTCATTAATGTATTCTCTATACAAATGAATAATATAGTATAACAAAGCCTATATACCAGAAAGAATTCATGAAACCTTACCAAGCGGAGGATCACGTCCTGTAACTTCTTTTACCCTTGAAGAGACAACACTTTTGTCTGATGCAACCACTCCGGAAAAATGACCAAGAGTTGACCCATCATACCCTGTTAACTTCCAAGCATTCTCATCGATCAGCCACTCCATCTTTCCGACTCCCATCCCAAATTTGCTTTCAACTTCTGTACAATGAACCAAATCAACAAGCCAACTGCTTAAGAAGTATAGATACCAAGCACCACACAACACAGGATATACCCTTTAACCTACCAGGCTCATTTATCAACGCTTTACATATAGAATTCATCCCAGGGAGACCAACATATCGTTTACCTGGTCTTCCCTGAAAAGAATGTTAGCTCAGTTAGACTTGCTGCTCGACAAAGATTAAGAGAAAATTAATCTCTTCACAACTTCAAATCCTTTTTAACATAATGCAGAATCACTTATTGCCTTTTTCATACATTTTCAAAAAAAAACACACTAATCAAGAAACCACCCTACGATGCTACAGAAAATTAACAAACTACAGCAAAACAAATTAAAGATTAAATAATCACAAAGCATATACATGTTGCGAATAAGAGGTCGTTATCACATACCACTTCATCAACAAATGAATTGGACAACCTATCAAACACACCGAATTTGTCCTTCCATTCAGTAACAAGGCCTCTTTTCTCCCAGTCGATAACTAGGTCCAACACTTCACCATTGTTTACCAAAAAGAATGGCGCTCCATGATCAAAAAAAAGCTCCGTTCCATCTTCAGCAGTCTCCCTAAACACAAATCACAAATTCAAAAAATATCAAAATCAGGCAATTCAAAATCTCAGAACTCAACCTCCAACTTTAATCCAAAACACAAAACTACAGCCTAAACATTCAATCTTGGCTCCTTCAATGAAACAAAAAATGTTAAAAGGACACACCTTCTCTGGGACATACGTCCACCAGGTCCCCTAGCAGATTCAAATAGTGTAACAGCAAAGCCATTCTTAGCCAAAGCAGATGCGCACACAGCTCCTGAAACTGGATAAAAAACAAACCAAATTAAAAAACAAACAACAACCCATTCCACATAACCAAGTTAGACAGCCTGCGCTTACTTCCACTACCCACGACAGCAATTTTGCCGACGACGCTATTCATTTTCCCGGCTGCAAGCGGATCAAGCAGTATGTATGGCTTCAAATCGGGTCAGGTGCTGTTAGGGTTGTCAGATGGTCTAAAAGTTTTCTGCTTTTCGCCGATATAGGGTTTCTCAGGACGGACTTCCGTGAATTGATTGGTGGTAGGGTGCGACGACGCGTCTGAGATGTTGCCGACGTGGTCGCAGTTGAGCTTCAGAATAACTGTCTTGGCACGACAACACAGCGTTTCATGGCTTATTCATTTTTAATGATTTTTTTTTTCAAAAAATATTGAACTTTTCCTTATTATATAGTTTACTAGCTGCACTCCCGTCGTCCCGACGTAAATTTTTCATTATCTTTATTCGATTTAATTAAGCTTTACAAAATACGATATACGATCAAATACAGGCAAATACAGTCAAATACGAATGAATAGTGATGGATGACATGTAGTGTAAATAAGGAGAGTGGGGAGAGACATTTTTGTCTTATTGCAATGGATCTTTAGTGAGGAAAATGAAAGAATTAATGAGGAAAAGTTGGTGATTGTTATTTGTGTTAATGACATTAGCTTATTATTAGGATCGATAAAGATAATAAAAAATACAAGGACTCTTTTCTTCATCCTATCCCCACCCGGAAGACTTGTCTGCCGTGTCGCTGCTCCTTCAATCCTCAATCACTCCAATCTCGAGGGCATCAGAGGTGCTGCAACTCATGTTTACCGGTGACAAATTATCGATCCAGATCCAGACGCGACGATGCTCTCACTGAATTCGCGAAGTATAAGGAGTTAGCCGCAGAGGGGGATCGCGTCGTTTCAAATCGTCGCCCCGACATGAATTTTTTTTTTGGTATTTCCATAGAATTCTCCTAATTGCTCACCAGACCAAGCCCAGGTAAGAAAGCTCAAATAATAAGCCCATAAAGTGGGTCCAGTTAGAAAAAGCTTGCAGTATGGAGGGGAAGAGCTGGTGTTTAAAGCTTTGATTGAATATTGCCAGAATACAAGATGAGATGACTTGATCTTGGTGACTTTGTGCTTGTGGTGTGTGTGGCAGATGGAAGTGATCAATTTATTAAAACAAACAATAGAAAGAATACCAGAAGATGATGAAATGAAACACATAGAAAGAGTGCATTGTAATATCTGCAAATCGATGCACTTTAATGCAATGCATTCAATGACACTTTAAACAATACCATCAATCTCCACCTACTCATTCAACAAACCTTCATTAATACTATCGATACACCAGTTTCATTCTCAGCCACCACCACCAAGAGTTTCTTCTTCTTTTCCTTTTCCTTCTTTTTAATTTGTTGATAAATTTTTGTAAAGGAGTGAGAGGGAGAGACTGCTTGGGAGTGATGGACATCATGACTGGTGTGACAAGGTCTGGTGATGAAGATGAAGCTGGGAAAGCTAACTGCTTTAGGACTGGTGAAACTCTAATCAGGCTTTGGTCTCTGTGTTGCTGCACTTATGCTCATGTTGAAGAACGTTGAAAGTAATGACTATGGTTCACTTAGTTACTCTGATCTTGGTGCTTTCCGGTAGGGTTTCTTTTTCTTTTTGGAGTTTGTGTGTAAAAAGGTGATCTTAAGGTGTTTGGAGTAGGAATTCATACAATTTAGCTTCTGAGTGTATTTGTTGGTGTTGCATTGGAGTTGAACAATTTTGGTGCTTTCAGCTGGGATTTTTGTATATGTAAAGGCCTGTAGTTTATTTTGTTTGGAACTGAAATTGAATGAAATTTGGTATCCTAGGGTGTTGTAATCTTGAAAGTGGAATTGAATAAGCTTAGATATGTGGCATTGAGCTGCTTGCTGATGAGTGAGTTGTTGGCATTTTGTGCAGGTAATTTAGTTCATGCCAATGGTGTTTGTGCATCCTATTCCCTTCTCTCAGCCAAGCTTCAATCTTCGAAGCCCAGAGCTTGGACTTTCTTCCGTATTGATCAGGTACGCAGTTCAATTGCCTAATCAATGAATAACTATCCGCAAAGCCACACAAATTTGAAATTATTTTCTCAAAGTTTAGTGAATGGCTTGTGTGATTCAGGTTTTGACGTACGTGATCCTGGCTGCTGGAGCCATAGCCTGTGAAGTACTCTACTCAGAACACAAAGGAGACGATGCTGTAACCTGGAGCGAAGCATGCGGATCCTACGGAAAATTCTGTCATAAGTCCACAGCTTCAGTGGCCATGACATTCATATCAGTTGTGATGTATTCAGGCCTTTCATTGATTTCTTCCTACAGATTTTTCTCCAAATATGATGCCCCCATCTGTTACCATGCGGGTAAAGGGATCGAAAATCCAGTCTTCCAGGGTTAAAGCTCATTGAGACCGGAATGCTGCCCAACATGAGTTTCCAAGTTAACTGTACTAAGCTTATATTACTGTGATTGCCCTGTGTGTGTGAATGTGACTAAATGCCTACAACAACTGGGTTTGATGTAATCCAGGAAATCCCAATATTATAAAATCTTTGATTTCTCAAGTTTATTCCGAGTGAAAGTAGACATACTTCGTACGACTCACATTTTAAGGATGTCAAAGATTTTTCACTTACTGGGACAAGACGCACTTTGCACTCTGGATCACCCAACATTCAAGATGGAAAATTGATGATTTTTTGAAAATCCAAAGACCTAATATTAGATAAAGTTGGAACCTTTATCCACCGTGTATGAAAGAGAAAGAGTCCGGTGCTTACCTTCAAAAGTGCTCATCTGATGTGCATATAAGGTTCCAATTGAAATAACAGAAATGTGGACAGTCAAGGGCCATTGTCTGATGATGTTCTTGAGTGAATTCATCTGAAGTTGGAAACACTTTTCATACATTTATTTCTTGATAAAAAGTCTGTACATGGAACAAGAAACAGCAACTACAACAACTGTCCATGAGCAGTTTCTAATTAAGCTACTGCCCATCTATGAACTGCACTGTTCCCACCTGTCTATGAGCAGCTACAGCTGCGGCAGCGGCATTGATAGCATCCATTTGAGATTGAGCTTGTAAGAGTTGTGTGTCTATCATGATGCGCTCTGTGAACTGACCTGCGTTGTACTGTGGTTGTGGATGATATGGATTACTACTATTCATGTCCACCATCACGATGGCCGGCCTGGAACTTATATGGTATTGTGGGGGGATGTTAGTCTGGGATGAGTCGGCAGCTTGTGTGTAGGCAGCGGCATTCGGTTGACTTGTAGAGTCGGCAGGTTTCAAGTAGAAGTTTGCTGTTGCTACCTGAGGCTGCGAATGTGACTGGGTAAAAGGATTCTTAAATTGGGCTCTTCCATCATAAGTATCCTTTGCAATCAACCTGTTGTCATAAGGCAGAATTGGCCCAACAACTCTTCCTGATCTTGCTGCGCAGCAAAAAAACAAATATATGCATCAGCACTTGCATGAAATGAAGACTACAGTATGAATATTACCAATGAATAAATATCTACCTGCTGAGATTCCATGAGGTGGTCGCGAAGGTTTAGCAATATTTCCATTCAATGTGCTTGTTACACCAAACTTATTCCGCTGAGCTTCTGCGGTTTGAGGGTTCACATATGAACCTGAACTTGTATGTGACTTTGGAAGAACAGTATTCGAGTGGACAACTGTTGATCTGCAAACAAACATTAAGAAGTGAGCATCCTGAAACCTCATGTATGCCCTGTATAAACGGCAATCGCGTAGCATCAAGTTGCGTGGTGAGATTACCTTGGCAAGGAGACGTGCTTCCTATCCAGCGGAATAACAGGCCCACTTTTACCACCATTTTCTTCAAGATGTGCAAATTGTTTTTTAAACTGGTCAATAGCACTGCATGAAATAAGGTTAACAATCAAAGCAATGTTGAGAGAGGAAACAAACGAAAAACAAAAACAAAAGACAATTGTTTTTTAAACTGGTCAATAGCACTTCATGAAATAAGGTTCACAATCAAAGCAATGTTGACGGACGAAACAAACGAAAAAATGATAAAACAAAAGAGAACCTTACCTTGGATAAAGAAAGGTTGTTCCTTCAGTACCACTCATATAGTCCTTGAGCAAGTTAGGATGATACTCCAGTATTTCTCGGAAAATCAATTCTCGAACGTCATCTTTGGTAATCCTTCTCCTCTCAAACTCAAACTCTAGCTTTGAAATTGGTTGACAGGACGGTTCTCTCTCAATTTTAGCCAACCCCTTAAAGTAGGGATGTGCCAATGCCTGAAAATTTGTAAATAAGTCGGAGTCAACTTTTGATCTCTTTTAAAACAAATCACAATTTAGTTAGAAATTTATCCAACCTGTTCAGCTGTTATACGATCTTTAGGATCGAATGCCAGCATCCTTTCCAGCAACTGAACAGCTAAAGGATCGGCATTTGGAAACTTATGGGTGAACAATACTGGTTGCTTCTTGCGCATTGCTTGCAAATATTTCCTTGCCTTGTCATTACGAACCTGGGAACAATGGAAACTTGTTAGAAATTTATAGGAAAAGGAGAACCTCTGCCAGAAGACAGACAGATCACATATGGCGTACCCCGGAAACGGTTTCTGCGGGAGGCGTTCCTAACAGATCAGTGATCAGGTCCAGCTGATGGACAACACTTTTTCCAGGAAACAGGGGTTTTCCGGTCAAGACCTCGGCAAAAATACACCCGACACTCCATATATCAATAGCTGGTGTATACTGCATGCCACGAGAAATCAAAATGTCAGGTTGGCTCACAAAACCATAATAAATATCACGTCGACAACAACAGCAATACCTATTACAGTTACCTGAATGATTTTCAGGTGCCAGGAGAATTCATTAGTGCGCCCTGAACAAGAACTACTTTAATCTAACTACAAAAACTCAAAACTCGTGCAAATTTGAAATACAAATAAAAATACATATAGGGTATAGCATTACTAACAAATGACACAAATTATGGCAAACCGATTTCATCGCAAACATGATCAATGGATCAAAAACAAACACTAAGTGTCATAGCAGATGATTTGAAATAAAGAAATCGAGTGAGATAGTCCGATACAGAAAAGTTTTCAGTTCTAAGGAGAACATACCTTACAAAAGAAAGATCCGCAAAGCTCAGGAGCTCTATACCATCGTGTGGCAACATAATCCTTTAAAGTAGGAAAATGAGGCATGACAAGTCAGCACATGAAAAATAGCAATTTATGAAGCAACTGGAAAATTAATGTTGAATCCCAAACACGAAAAAAAAAATCAGTTAGCCATACCGTCCAGTAAACTGTCGTGGGGGTATCATTGAATGCTACTCTTGCTAGTCCGAAGTCACAAACCTTAAGCTTGCAGTTAGCATTCGCCAGTACATTCTTTGGTTTCAGATCCCGATGATACACATTAGCTGAATATAGACCAGTTTTAAAACACATTAAATTTGACAATCATTAACGGACGGATGCAGTAAGGTAGAAAACTGGACTCTATTGCTCAC
This sequence comes from Echeveria elegans, assembly GCA_035048345.1. NCBI lineage: Eukaryota > Viridiplantae > Streptophyta > Magnoliopsida > Saxifragales > Crassulaceae > Echeveria > Echeveria elegans. The sequence continues at coordinate 75,270 of JAWWMW010001549.1, forward strand.
CAGTGTGCATATATTTCAAAGCCCGGAGCATTTGGTACAGGAAAAACTGATGATGTTCTCGCGTCAAGTCATCATTAGCTTTAATAACTTGATGCAAGTCAGACTCCATTAACTCAAATACAACATAAATATCTTTAAACTCTCTTCGCGAAGGTGGCAGCATGATACGCTTAATCTCTACAATATCTGGATGCCTTAGCAGCCGCAATAACTTAATCTCACGCAAAATTCTGATAGCATCAGACATATGCTCAAAGATGTCTTGTATCTTTTTTATAGCTACCTTCTCACCGGTGTGAGTGTCAATAGCTGCACAAACCACACCGTAACTACCTTTCCCAACAACTTCAATAATTTTATATCGATTTGCATCCCCATATTCAGTGAAGAACTCCACCTCAGTACCGCCCTGCATACAAAATCAACCCCAATTAATAGGAAATCAATCAAAAAATGCAGAGCAAACTCTTAGGAGTTGCAAATACAAATAGTATCACTCAACTTATGGGCCTAGAAATAAGCGAAAAAGCCACACACAAAACCTGAACAAAACCCACAAAAGAGGAAACAGCAGTATGAAAAAAGGAAGGTACTAAAGCTCAACCAAACAAGGTTAAAAAGTGACACTGCAGCGGCAGATAAATCAGATAAAGTACAATCTACAAACAACAGACACTTTCAGTTCAGCTATCAACTACCAGTTTTTATCGTGTACCAAAACACACATCAAATAGGATGATACACAACAGACACTCAGCTTTCTTTAGAAGTAAAAAAAAGTTCAAGACAAGAGAGGCATAGAGGCAAAGAATCAATCAAACCTTAGGCTGATTCTGCTGCATCTTATCGAACAACAAATCTCTTCAAGAAAATTGTTACAGTCCCAAACTTTCTTCAATCTAATCTATATCTCACAAGGAATAAACTAAAGAAAACTTTAAATGGTGACAAATCCGATTAAAACATTGAGCCAAAACTTAACCGCATTTGCCCCACCGACACCTACTTCTAATCACCAATCTACAATCTCTCCCTTCTCCACCAGCAACACCCAAAGATCTTATCTTTAAAGTCAGCACACCAACCCCTTTACTCATCCACTACACACAATCAAACCCTAGATCCAATTCAAACCCTTTCTACTTCTTGTTCTTCAATCCCACCATCAACACTTCACCTTACGCTAATTTTAACCTCTAATTAAAAATACCCAGATGCGAATTCGGTCAGATATCGTGAAAATCTAAGAGCTTGGGAGGAGCGGGAGAGAGAGATTTCTGATGAAGCGTGAAAAATGTCGCAGAGAGAAAGAGAGAGAAAGGAAGGTTCGTTTGAGAGACACGTTGTTGTTTTATAATTGTCGCGTTTCGGTCTGATGTGAGATCCGGTTCGACCGATCTAACGTTCCAATTTTGGTAACAGTTTCCGGTCCAACCGTACTGGTTTTGGGTTGTGCATTTAATTGGGTTGCTTAAGTGGATAAGCTCGATTTGTGATTGTTGGTAGTTGGTAGGTTTATTAGTTTTACCATATTTAAAATTTACTTGCAAGAAATAATAACGAGGGCTTTGACATTAATGTGTTCCCTGATGGTCCGGACCAACTGGGAAATATCTAGATGAATCTTGTCCATTTTTGCCCTTGGGGCATCTTTTAGGGTTCACAATTTCATATAGAAATGTACTTCAGCTACCATCCACATTTTAATTTATTGATTGAAAATTAAATTTCGACTCGATGTTTCCTAGAAATTGAGGACATATTAAATCACATGGTTAATACATGAGCATCAAAAGAGACTTGATAAATAGGATGGTGAAGTTTTGGGTGAGAAATATGATCGATAAACTATTTCATAAATTGGAGTTTGATTCTTCATTTCTTCATAACTAGTAGATCCGCTTTCTTCATAACTAGTAGATCCGCACAAATTGTTGATGTCGATTGTTTTAAATTGATTGAGGATAAGGATTAGCAATTGAGAGATAAAAATAAATAAAATGTAGGAATAATTAAAAAAATGATAAAAATATAACAACTAAACAATACTCCTCAATTACTAATAGAAAGATTTTTGCGATTCTTTGTTTTTCCTTAGTCGTAGATGATTGTCGTCCTTTTTCAGATAGATGTTCTTGCTTGAAGGAATGGTTACAATGTTGGCAATTACAAAGTTATTGACAATCAGATAAAAGACCTCTCGTATTTGGCCAATATTCTAAGTGAATGACATTTAGGATCATTCCTATTGTATCAAGGTACAAGTTTAAGCTAGGGTATTTGTCTCTTGCGGAAAAGGTATACTGTTCGATCAGATACAGATAAGCTCGTGTTCATTCTCTTTGTACCTTGATCATTACTGAACATTGTGCATGTGATATTTTAAATTTGTGATTGACTGACTTTACATATGCTTCATTAATGACAACTAGTGTTCAGAAATGCATTATTGAACATTTTTGTCTCGTGGAGTTCAATGTGTAAGAAGGTTGTCCGAGTAAAAATTACTCCACATCACCACATGTATGATGTATCGAAGTTCCAATCAGGGATGACAATTTGATTCGCACTCCCGCTGCCTCGCGCCTTCCCGAGAGACAAACGGGACATGTCCAATTCAGGTAATTACGACCCGTGCGCGGAGCAGGACAGGTCCAATTCAGCTACCCGCCTCGCAATTAACCTAACTAACCATAATCCTAACTAATCATAATTAACTTCTAATCATAATTACCTAATTCCAGTCCTAAATGAAATCATAATCTCATGTCCTTCTCTCAAAACCCAATCTCAGCCTTCTCTCATAATCCAATCCAGCCGCCGTCGTTCCGGCCGCGTCCATCCGCAATCATCCGCTCCACCTCCGTCGTCGCCAGTAATTAATGCCGATCATTTGAAAGGGAAGGCGTTCGGATCTTGTTGATGGTGGAGGCTATTGACGTGTTCGATTGACGATGATGCAAATCTGTAACAAGATTAATGAGAAATTGGTGATAGTCTTGTCAAGCAAGCCCATGTAAGTTAAGCTGGGCCAAACCCGTGTAAGGTTTATATCAGGTCAGCGTCCACATCGGCTGAATTCAAATGATATTGAAATGTTAAATTATGTTGTTGGAAAGGCAGATCATGTGAAGCTGGTGGATAGGGCAAATTTGTGCGGCCACCCTACGGGGTTTCGGCAGGTCACACTGCTGTGAGGGGAGACGGGGCATATTTTGCTGAATTTGGATCGCGGGACGGTGCAGGTTCGTGTCCAGCCAACTTTGATCCGCGCGCAGGACAAGATAATCAAACTTCGACCTGCACAGAACAAGTCACAATCGACCGAGGACCTGCACCGACTTGCTCGTTGCCATCCCTAATTCCAACAATAGATGTGGTACAAGGTAGGACACATGGAGATTGGAACATGTGGTGTAGGGATGGGCTACACTTAGCAAGTTGTTGTGGACGGTGGTTGAGGTAGATCAACACTACATCTTCAAGGCTTCACATCTAATCTACTACAACTACATGCACCATCTCTCCTACCACACATATATTCATACTTTATTTAATACACTTGGGTTATCCTTTATTTTATTATATACTATAAGTACAAAATCCTCAAGAAGATCAAAATGCATGTGAATCATGTCTCGAGGCTTTCATGTTTAGATCTCCATCCAATATGTAGCATTCCTTATCAAATAATGCACACAAGGGGGGCTCACCACATGCAGTGCACTGATCAGAAAACCTCAAGTAACCCTAAGTGACCCAAGAGTCCTGGTGTCTGAGAATCTGATTATCAGCTCTCTCAACTTGGCAGTACAAAACAAATTAATTAATTGTGTGCGTGGACTAGTCACTCAACAAAAGCTTTTGGCTACTTGTAGTCCCACCTCCACACTATTAACTTGAAGCATGACTATCATGAAAAAGAAAAGGAGAAAAAATCACCTTCCAATTATATTAATATTATGAAACATACCATGTTGGTACTATAAAAACTATTGTAAAATATAATAAACCAAGTAACTAGAACAAAAATCATACTTGCATGTCTGATAAGTATTCTATCGATCATTTGACCACCATCGTGTTGACAAATATCCAATCGAATTTCTGAGGTATTCTTTAGGAGTTCTGAATTTCCTATGGGGTGCAACTGATCATGTTTGCATGTGTTGTCGCCTATGACCCATTTAAGCCTTAAGGTTTCCTTTGAAGTTGCGGTTTCCATTGGTTTTAATTAACTGAGGGTGGCTACAAGTGGGGGAATTAAGTGCATGCTTTGAATGGATCTGATTGTTCTTGTCTGTAACTTTAGTGTAATATGGTGGGTAGTACGTATGTAAAAAAGTTGGAACAAAAGTTTCCATCTTCGAAGACACCATATAATAATATGACTTGCCTTTTTTCACCATTGATTTCAGTCCAACAATGTGTCTCTCATGCTTGTGTTACTTTGCTCACAGTGTACGTAATCTTTATATTTTGAAAAGCTTTAATTAAAGTGGAAAGCAAAAGACATACAACAACAGAATTGCCATTCACATTTTGATGGGTTTCATGTATGCATGGTATTCTATAATTTGTTTGTATATATATGATATGTATCCATCTATCTATTTCTGGTGTACCAGGATCTGTAAAAACACACAGCAGCTCCTTTAAAATTCAGACAGCACATAAAAAATTTCAGACAGTTTTTTTTTTTTTGATGAGGGCTTATGACTTCCCAGGAAGTCTCCTTCCTAGTACTACTCTAGCAGCCAATGGGGACTTACACGAGGACTTCCCAAGAGGTCACCCATCCTAGTACTGCTCTCGCTCAAGCACGCTTAACTGTGAAGTTCTTATGGGATTCAAACCAGTGATGCTTGACTTGTTGCCCCAAAGTCAACAAAAGTTAAAGAGCCCATTTTTGTATGAGTTGGTGGCTTAACACAGGATGAGATTCCATTCAATCTATCATCACCATTATTTTTGAATAATGAGCAAAATGACAAGAACAATAATAAAACGAGAATCAATGATGTGCCTCTTTTTTTAAGTAATCAAAAATTGTGATTATTGTGTTTGTGTAGTTGTGTGCACGACATAAATATTTATAGTTGAAAAAAAAATATGTGCACCCATCAAGGTTGTTGGCATCTTTCATTTATTAATTTGTTGATTTTAACAAAGTTTTAATATGATTTTTTTTTGTGTGGATTAATATACTAAATGGTAATAATGGTTGTTTTGAATACGTCTTGTTTGCTTTGATTCTACAAACTGTACTTTCATGTGGTCTTAGCGTGGATTATTAAAATTTGGGAGGAGCTTACTTCTATTAATGCATTGTGAACTTGTATTTTCGCTTATTAAAAACGTTCGTTTTCAGTAAGCATTCGATTAAACTGTTCTTTCAATTTCTTAATTCCTTCATGAATCTTGTCCAAGAAATTTCCATTTGTTAAACGATTCTTAATTGTTTAGTGTCTAAATATTTAAATAACCAAGATATTTGATAGGTAATGCATTAGTGGCGGACCGAAGGCTTATGATATGAGATCACGTGCCTCAAAAGATTGAGCAAATTATAGTTTATTTATGTGTGATTAACATTAAAGCTCCCAATGCTCATCAAAAAAGAAAAACATTAATGCCCCCACTAATCCTAAATATATGACCCCCATCTACTCAAAAAACTTAATACACGTATTCCATAGTGTCAAAATTATATTGAATCACATATTTTTCATCAAGGGTTAGTTGGAACTGACTAATAATTAAGAAAAAATTATTAAGTACGTGTAATTTCCCATGCATGTATTTTGGGAATTACGTAATTAAACGGAAAACAGTCTGATTAATTTAAATACAAATGACTAGATATATACAAAACAAAATAAAATCTTAATTTTCGTAGTTACAATATGCTACACTTTGAGAGATCAGTATCACTACTGTAATTTTTATTGATCCTCAATATGTCAATCTCACCTTTGTACATCACACTTTCGAGAGAATTTAAAACCAAATTATTTGGATGCTCAAAAGTCAAAATGAAACGTTGTACTAAATTGTATTAATAAAAATATATCGCTCATTTATAGATTAAGCAAAAGTTTACTTTGATCATTTTCCTGCATTTGCCACTGAATGTATAGAATGAAACTTTCACAATGCTTTTACCTTAAGATGGCTTCATTTTATTCAAAAAAAAGTCAAAAAAAAAAACTCAGTATTCTCCATTCTAGAGTAATATCCGTTGTCATAATTTAAATTTAGTCATACGTTGATTTTTTTATCAACAAAAATCATTTTTCATGTATAGTCTTCTTGTTTGCTTTTTCAGCATCAAATTTAAGAAATAATGGGACGTGAAAGAGAAAAAATTTAAAAAATAAATGAATAGAGAATAAAGTGAGAGAAAGAGTAATGTATGGAAGAAACTATACATTTAAGGATACATGAAGAATAAAATGAGATACTCAAACAGGAAATAAGAAGAAATATATGACCAGGAACAGTACAGTACATAGACTAATGTCCAATTTGGTCAATAATTGGAGCCATTGACGTTGGATTTGTGACATTAAACATAATTAGTTTTTTTCGTTATTGATAAAATTAAACATGAATACTTAGAGGTACGCCAAGCTACACACAAGTTTAATACAAAAATTTATATTGGAACAATAAAATCAAATAAGATGAGTAATCAAGTAGAATAGGAGTAGTAAATTAGAGCTGTCACGGGCCCACTATGATGTGCAACTTAACCCATATGCGTTATGGGTCTGACAGCTAAACATCCTAATTCAAATCCAAAAAATCATTTGCTATAGGTTTTGTGATAAGTTATGAAGATTTTTGTTTCTTCATTTATTGAATTTATTTATTCGGAAAATAAGTCATGGTTTTTTGTACCAAATGAAAGTTGCTTAGCAACGACGTCGTATCTTACCTCTGGGCATATCTTTGATTCCTCGATTGGCTTAGTGGGCCATTAGCTGCCCATGGTTGTCCGCCAGCATTATTTGAGAAGTTAGTTAAAATATTCATGGGCCTGGGTCACGCTAATTGAAATGATTTTCATGTGGCTTTCATTTTTTTTAATATATTTATCAATGCGTATGTTTTGTAAGCCACTTCGCTTAAGCGATACTGCTTTAATACCCATTAATAATCGAAT
>JAWWMW010001549.1:99066-109270 GCA_035048345.1 Echeveria elegans
GTAACTGTCATGGTTTTTATCTGTTGTTTGAGCACTGTTTTGCTCTGGGGCTTTTGGCGTGTTGTAAAAATTCTTATTCATCGAAAAAAAAATACAAACATTTAAAGATTGTTAACTAAAATTTAATTTTTAAAATTTACAAAAAAACCTAAATCAAAATATCTAGAAAACGTTAACTAAATGTTAAATTAAAAAAATTAGTACTATATTTAAAACTAAATATAAATTTAAACTTAAATATATAATAAAATTATTCAATTTTTAATATTTTAATATTTAAATTTAATATACAGATTCAAATATACAGATTTAATTTTTTGAGTATTTTATTATGGAGTCTTTAGGAGGTTTTGGAGTAAGAGCGGGTCGGCCGATCAGGACGGTAGCGGCGAGGTGGGCTGAGACCAAGGTTGTGGAGCACCCGACAGCTCTCTCTATCTTGAGACAAAAATTATCATTTGTCTCGCAGAAGGCTTTGACAGATGAAGTTTTGTTATGTAATGGCTAGATGATCTGTTTATTTTCATTTGTAATTGTGCATTTGAGTTATTAGAAATTCATCCAATATATAAATTAAAAACATCAGCTTTTTTCAATATAAAAATATAAAAAATCCTCCTACGAAAACAGTTCCTAGTATCTACTTACATTTTACTCGTCATCAGGCCAAAATTTTGTTCTTAATGACCTAAGCTTAATTTTTCCAAAGATTGAGGATTTCCATCCAAAGTTCTCTTTCTTTGTAGTGTATACATTAGGCGAGGCGATTCCTGCACAAGAGCCCCTCCCTTGTGGTGGTCTTGGTCTCGGCTGGACATTGAAAGTCAAAAATATAATATCAGTCGATGACCAACTAAGTAATCCGTTTCTTTTCTGTCACACTGACTTTTTCTCTTATTTATGCCAAATTTGTAGCGACTTTGATTGCTGGCTTCTGTCATTAACCTCATCTATACCGATATATATAGGCATTTTGAAAGATCTGATGTATTATCTTTCGATATCTCTACATACACTCACCATCCTTGGCTTCATTGAGTCATATAAATCTAGTTTTCATCTAGTTCACTTAGCGCTAAGTTATTGAGTTTCACTCTAGTTTCCTCACTGCTCTCACTTTGTGAATCCATTAGATATTATAGTTGTTTTATTTCCTAAATTAATCTAAGTTCATCTCTCGATCCATCATTAGACAATACTACTCACATAACTCTACTAGGCATTTCGTCAAACACTTAGCACACATCATATGGTATGAACTTAAAATCAACATATCAAATCTGAATTTTAACTTTAAAGTGTAGATTAACATGTTCAAACATCCACAAGTATTAAGAATTCATCAAATTTTCATCATCTAATAACTACTCACTCAAGTTGAGTGAGAAAAAAAACATGTTCTTTATATGAAAATAAACTAAATTCAACAGAGAAGAAGTGTACTCTGTAAGCTTTTTTTTTCCGATAAAGAGTTACAACGGGTACAATGAATTGCACAAGACATTATAATATCTAATACTAATAACCTATTCAAGCACAGATTCCACGGGATTCCAATGCCCCGCAATACAGCAAACAATTAAATATTTGCCTAAACATAACTCAAAAAACGACTTAAAAAAGTCTAAGGAACACCAACAGCCGTCCGCAATAAATGGAAAGGTTTCGAGAGCCGAACGGGCCGCACTCCCCGTAAATGCGTCGCGACCAAATCTCTTCATCCCTTCGGCTGCTCCGGCAACAACTCCGGCGACCAGAACTCTTCATCCTGCATCACCGTGGCCCCGCCTTCTACACCCACCAGTCCCCACCTGACAAGCCCAAGACCAGTCTTCCCCACAAGAGCAGCTGCTCCAACACTCGAGGCCGGAACCACCACCATACCGTCATCGCCTTTCAATCGCAGCGGATCAGTTCAAGCGAGGCGTCTATCTTCGGAGAAAGGGATGTCTGAAGATCGGGCATGCGGATCTGACCATGTATGAAAGGCACGAGACAGATATGAATTGGTCATCGACGCAGCCGGCCAAACAGCACTCCACGACTACGGAGGAAGATGCAGAAAAACCAGAGAAAGTGCAACAAAGGCACACACCAAACAAATAAAAGCAAAGACACAATACAACAGAAAAACTCTCTTTAAGTATTAACTCAGAGAGACAAACAAATACTCTACGACGGTATCCTAGAGGTGCACAAAAACTTACCTAAAACATATCTTAGGGTGAAAATTCATGTGGAAAAGAAAAAAAATAGTAAAAAGAAACTCTTAGGGGTCGAGGAAGGAAAGGAAACAACCCTCCGTGGAGGGAAGACTCTTCCTCCACCCCGGAGAAGGGGCTGCACTGATAAAGTTTTCTTTGGCGAGAGAGGTCCGCTGCTGCACTCCTTTTGATGTTCTGTGAGCTTTATCTGTGAATGTTATAAACAGGCATACAAAATTAAGTACTAGACTCTGAACCAACATTATAATAATAGTAATAATCTATACAATTATGCGCTCCACTTGACTCTACGTGTGAGTGACCCCGACGGTTTAAGTTCTATTAGCATTAGGCCTCAAACAACACCCGATGTTCCAACAGCTGCGACAGGATACTTCTCATTTTCCCTACTGAAACTGGCTTCAAAACCACTCCATCCAGACCTACCCTCCTGCCCGTTTCTTTGGTTAGCTTGTCCGTGTTACTAGTGAGAGCCACAATGAGCGGCCTTTCATGCCTCATTCTAAACTTTTCATGCAAGCGTACAGCAACTTCATATCCGTCAACTCCTGGCACACTCACGTCCATGAATACTACACTTTGTTCTGGCGTCACAACCCTTAGACACTCTTCCGGTGAGCTTGCAGTTGTAACTTCGCACCCTAGGTGCTCAAGGAGTCCTTTCGTGATGGAACGGCTGAAGCTGTTACACAACATCTATCAGCAATTATACCTCTGTTCAAAGGCACACAGTGCTAACTAAATAACATATATTTGTTCTTACCCGTTCTCGTCCATGATGATAACTTTAAGTCCTGGGTAGGCTGCCTGTGGCTGGTTTGCTGGCACCATGGTTAGAGCAGGGAGCTTTGTATCATCTGCACTCTCAGCAATCCCAAGTTTCACAATAAATATAGCAGTGGAACCTTTACCAAGACCTTCACTCTCTAACCAGATATGCCCTTCCATAAGATTTACAAACCTACAGAGCAGGGATCTTTTATCAGTTACAAAAACAAACTTCAGCAGCACAAAGTCACATAATGCTGTTGTGAGTGAGCAATTACAATACAACAGCTGGTTCTGATTCTGAGAAGCAAGGAAATACCGTTTAGATATTGCTAGTCCAAGGCCACTGCCATTGGCATCCCGAGCTCCTGCTAACGGAGTCTGGGCAAATTTAGTAAATATCTTGGTAACATCTTGGGGACTGATGCCAATACCTGAATCCTTAACCTGAAAGAAAATGTCAATCTTTTTAACATGTTTTATAATACTAAACAATTAATATTAAACACCATAGTCAACACCAAGAAGGACCAAACCTGTACGCGAAGGAAGAAATGACCCTCAGTAGGCACAGGAGCGAATTCTGGAGCTCTGGAGTCCCTCAAGAATTCTGATTTCACAATGAAAGCCGTGATCGAGATGTTTCCATCTTTGGAGAATTTGACAGCATTACCAACAGTGTTAAGGATGATCTGCGTGAGGCGCTTCTCATCACCAAGTGCATACTCTGGCACGTCACTAGCTAAGCTCAATGTAACTGCCAGCTTCTTGACTGCAGCTATTGGTCTGACCATGTTAAGGACCTGCAACCACAAACAACATTATATAACACTGATCCATTCTGAAACTTACATTGATTGGCTAACTGTCCAATAAACTAAATTAGCAGATCCTTATGACAGTGGCAACACCAGAATAAGTAACAACCGCAGAAAGCACAAATTAAACCAGTGTGTTGATTCACCTCCTTGAAAACAGAATGAAGACTGAAGATTGACAGGTCAAGTAGGAGGCTTCCGTCCTCTAACCTGGAAAGGTCAAGTACGTCATTTATAAGTGTAGCCAATAAATTGCTACTTTTTAGTATAGTTTCAATCATAAGACGCTGCTCAGGTGTCAACTCAGTTTCCTGTAACAATGAGGAGAGAGCAATAATCGCATGCATGGGGGTCCTCATCTCATGATTCATAACTGCCAGGAAGTCGTTCCTTGCATGAATTGCAGTCTCTGCCTCCTGCCTAGCACGATCAAGTGCCAGATTCTGCTCCATCAGAAGATCCCTCGCCCTCATAGACTCTTCCAAGATTGCAGCGTGTGATAAGGCCACCGCAACCTGAAGAGATTTTAATTGTTGATAATCATTTGTAAACCTAAGCATCGAGAATTTATCCAAATCAAATAAAATTCAGCAGCTACCAGGAGTCCAAGACTTATGTGCGTTACACGTAATTAGGGTGTACAATTTTCAGCCAGCAGAAATGCAGCTATATGTAAGATAGCTAGTTTATGTTCTTTATATTAATCCCTTAAGCAAAATCCTAATCCTAAGGAATTCATATATAAGTATCTAAATTAACTAGAAAAAAACAATTCAACAAGTTCCAATTCATGGTCAGCTATATACGATTAAAAATTACGATATAGCTGGTCAGCTAGAAAAAAACAAAATAGGGGAACCTGGTCGGCAACCACTTTAACTAGAAAAAAACAAATAAAAAAAAGGGTACAGCTATATACGATTAAGTCAAATCAAAATTTGAGTGGGCATACCTGGTCAGCAACCACTTCAACAAGTTCCAATTCATGGACGCGCCATTGCCTAGCACTGTCTGACGGCAGCATCAAGACCATCAAAGCATATCGTTTTATTGACAGCTCAGGCCAGTCATTAATCTGAAAGTTTGAAAGATGCAATAGGGGAACACGGACGGCAACAACCTCTCCAGGAGTATATTTTCCAGTAATTGGCCGCAACCTTGCTACAGGTGAATTTGGAGATATTTTTACAGCACGATTGGTATTGAATACCTGATTGATTACAGGTAGTTGAATAGGAACAGTGAATCCGACAGGATTTTGATGATGCAGTGTATACGAAAGCTGAAGTTCTAATCCACTGCGAGTCGGCATCCACAATGCACATTCCTCTAGAGCCAAAATCCTACCCAACTCAACAAGAGTCGTCTTCAGTATAGTATGTCTATCCAGAGTGCTTCTAATCTCATGAGTGAGCATCCTAACATGCCTACCGGCCTCTTCCTGAGAGCGAATCAATCCCATTTCACGATCAAGCTCAGCAGCCTTGTTTTTCAGAAACAGTTCTCTAGTTTTTACGCTCAGGAGATCGGGTATGATATGAACAAGCATAAGGGCAGTGGCACATGATACAGCAGCAGTCAAAACTTTGGCAGTGGTCATTACCATTGCAACCACTTTAGTGTGTATTCCAAAAGTCCACAGATTTATCAGATGTGTTGCCCCACAAAGAACTATAAACGCTCCAAACTGCACAAGCACCCATCTATATGGAAACACTGCAGACTTCTTAACGAAGTAGATCAGCTCCAAAGGGATGGAAAAATATGCAACAGCTATGAAGAAGTCAGAAATGTACTGATATTTCATCAGCAGCTCATCCGCCGGCCATTGCGGCTCAACACAGTTGCAGGAATCCGTGGAAAAGAAATAATGAGAGAACATCTTGATTACAAGTTAAGATGCCACTTCGCTGTTCTTTGAAAAAAGCCTGAAAACAAATGTACAAAGATGTTTATGAACAAAAGAATGGAGAGTAGCATCATAAAACAAGACAATGAATAGACATTTGAAAATGCAATGGAGGAATATGCAGGATATGGAAACAACTTCATCTACAAAATCAGACTTATGAATATACCCAACATCTTGTTTCCTATAGAATATATATATATATATGGCATTGTGCTATCATATAAATGGAGCACATGTTATAATCACCAGTGCAAAGTATAAGATTTACACAAGAGCATACTGAGTATCACCCTAATTAAGTTCAGAAATATTTTGAATCCACTTCCTTCTGAAATGATATATCTAAGATGTGGACTGACGTAACAATATATGCTGGATACTCCTATAATATTGTTCGTACATCACATAAGGGTAACAAAAACTAATGCTTGACTTGATTCATAATATAAATTGATTAAGACACAAAACACAATCAACCAAACAAACACCATGCCACTCACTCTTCGCAAGACTATGAGACTCGTTAAAATGAATCATGTGGACTTCACCAATCCAAATATAAATAGTCAAATCATGAAAAATTGTTACATCATAAGAATATTTGTATTGAAACGAAATCAAACCACATCCAATATGCTTAGTTAATAGTTCCGAAAATAAGCGTAGAACCACTTCTGCAAGATGCAATGTTTAAAGAATCAAACTAATAACAAACACAAAGTGAGACAAACTCCACTATACAAAGAGAGGATTAGAAAATGAGAGAATCTGTTTGTTACAAATGTGAGGGCCGTCTTGAAACAGAAAATCATATAAAATATCTGCTTTCCTCATAAAACTGATATATGAGTATACATATTTGCTAGCGCCACAATCCATCATCCAACTTGTATCTATAAAAGGTTTTAACACACAAGTATCCATCTTCACATATAAACTGCAGATACAAATAAGTTCCCAAACCCTACCTAAAACAGTTCAATTTTCTCCAAAACACAGACAAGTCAATAAACCACAGCACATTTCCATATTTTCACAACCTCATATCATAAAACTACAAAACACAGACAATCACCAATCCATAAATCCAACAACTAACCAAATCTCAACCATAACCTCCCGGAGCATCAAAATCCACATCTACAAAACAACTACATATAAAAACCACGATCATCGCACCTTAATAAACCATTTCCAAAAACAGCTCAAAACCAAATACCTAATTTCGCTGATCAAAGAGCAGCTCATAACTCCACTCCAATCCCTCCCAGATTATCAGCACAGCCTCGCAACTCATTCCCGATCATCACCGGGGACACTAATCAGCGATACACATCATCACCTCCGGCGACGACGACATCCAATTTCAATCAAATCCACTTGCGCTGCTTTTTTTTTATCACACCGATTGGATTTTGTGAAGGAAAAAAATAACGTTCAGGCACAGCTTGGAGCTATTCGCAGCGTAAATACCGGCGTGTTGGTAACGCGGCTGTCACCCGAAAACCATAACGGATGATTATCAACCGTTGGATGAAAGATAAGAATCGTCAGATGAGGAACGGACTTAGCTGTGTTAGTCGTTTTAAGAATATTGAAGTGAATTGAAGGGAGTCTGCTCTAAATTAGTTGGACTGAGTGTGGGACCCGCTGACTTTGTGTTGACGCGAATATCTCGGGCTTTGGGCTTTGCCGATGTATGGGCCTCTGAATGGGGCTTGGCCGCTTGGGATATCTGACCAATCATCATTGACTTAATGTGCATTTTTATTGGTAATTTTAATGCAAGGAAAACCATTTATAATTGTGTCTAAAACCGAATTGTCACCGACAACTCAGTTACCAATTTATTTAGAGTAAGTTAGTTTTAAACATCATTTATTCGTGAAATTTAAATATTAATATTCTTTATTTAAATATTTAAATTTAAACACCTCCTATCTCCAACCAAATGTCAACTTTAAAATAAATTTTATAAAATATAAAAAATACTTTAAAATTTTAAAACTTCATAAAATCAATAAGCAAAACGCAACCATTTAATAAATTTTTTTGATAAAGAAATTATGCTTTAAAATTATTTTTGTATAAATGTAATTTGATATTTTAAATATTTAAAAAAATGTAGCACAAGATTTTAACAAAAATGTAAATAAAATATTCAATAGTTTGTCATTTTTATTTTTTATGTCTCTGAATTTTTACAAATTTTTAAATTTTGTTTTACAAAGTTTTGATTTTTTTTAAAGTTTGTTTTGATATTTTTTAAAGATTTTTTAAAAGTTGACATTTGGTTGGAGGTGACAACTTTCAAAAAATGACGAATAAGAGGTGTTTAAATCTAAATATTTAAATAAAGGGTATTAATGTCTAAATTTTGCGAATAAAGGGTGTTTAAAACTAATTTACTCATTTATTTATCTATATACTAGCGTACCATCCGTCGTCCCGATGAAAATGCGTCGTCCAGAATGTGCAATCGAACAGCTCAAATACGGGCGAGACTCGATCGATCAACTTTTGGGCCCGTGTGGTCCGTGTAATTTAAAACTTTTAATTTTTAATTTTTAATGGGTCGGGCTGGACCTTGTGTTAAGTGGAAATTTAAATGGGCCCGTGTGATGTGTAAATTTAAATTTTCAATGGGTCGGGCTGGGCCCGTGTGTTTCTCCGAAAATTTATGTGGTCTGTGTAAATTTAAATTTTTAATGGGCCGGGCTGAGCCAGTATGTTTCTCCATCTGAGAATAGGGTTATACTTAGCAGAAGTGAAATCTTTGATGAGAGTTCTATGTTAAACCCTATGGTGAAGTCCGGTATCGTAGCATGAAGTGGAGCTGTTGAGGAACAGGTGGAGGTGCAAGTCACTCAAGCGGAGAGCGAGACACAGAAGTTGGTCAGTGATCAACTACCACAACCAGAAACAAATCTGCCAGAATCTACACCACCAGGAAATCAAACATCTGAAGGTTTTCAGCATATCATTGCTTTTGACCGACCAAGAAGAGTTGGAGTTGGGCCTCCAAAAAGGTATGAGTTTGATGATATGGTGGGCTATGCACTACAAGTTGCTGAGGAAGTGGAGCTTCATGAACCATCCACCTACAAGGAAGCGATTTCAGGAACTGAGTCAGCATAGTGATTGGCTGCAATGGGAGACGAGATGGAGTCTCTTCACAAGAATAAAACTTAGGAGCTGGTCAGATTGCCGACAGGGAGAAAGGTAATCACTTGCAAATGGGTTTTCAAGAAGAAGGAAGGAAGTTCACCGACTGAGGGTATTAAGTATAAAACACGAGTAGTTGCAAGAGGGTTTCATCAGAGAGAGGGAATAGACTACAACGAGATTTTCTCGCCAGTGGTAAGACATACTTCTATTAGAGTGCTACTAGCAATAGTTGGACATCAGGATTTGGAGCTTGAGCAACTAGACGTGAAGACTTCTTTTCTACACGGAGAGATGGAAGAGGAGATATACATGACTCAGCCAGATGGGTTCCAAGTTCCGGGAAAGGAGAATCAAGTGTGCGAGTTGAGGAAGTCCTTATATGGACTTAAGTCGTCTCTAAGACAGTGGTATAAGAAATTTGACAGCTATATGATGCAACTTGGCTACAATATGAGTCCTTTTGATTGTTGTGTGTACTACAACAAGTTGAAAGATGGTTCTCGCATCTATCTGATCCTATGTGTAGATGATATGTTGATCGCTGCTCGGAACAAGTCTGACATTCAGAAGTTGAAGGAACATCTCAGTGCAGAATTTGAAATGAAAGATCTGGGTGCTGCTCGAAATTTTTTGGGAAAGGAGATCTATAGGGATAGAAATCAGAATAAACTTTTCTTGTCACAAGAAGGGTACATTAAGAAGATATTGTCCAGGTTTGGCATGTCATCATCTAAACTTATAGATACTCCAACGGCTACTAACAACAAGCTGGTAATATACGCGCCTCAATCCGATGAAGAAAAGGAGTACATGTCTCGAGTTCCTAATGCAAGCGCAGTAGAAAGTCTGATGTATGATATGGTCTGCACGCGACCAGATTTGGCATATGCTGTTAGTGTTGTTAGTCGGATTATGGCTAAACCAGGGAAGGAACATTGGCAGGCTGTTAAAAGGATCTTTTGATACCTTAGAGGTACGTCAGATGTTGGTCTCATTTATGGCAGTGATACACAAAGCTTGGTAACCGGCTACTCAGACTCGGATTATGCCGGGGATATGGACAGTAGGAGATCCATGACCAGTTATGTTTTCACCCTTGGTGATTCTGTGGTGAGTTGGAAGGCAACTCTACAACCAACGGTGACTTTGTCTACTACAGAAGCAGAGTACATGGCACTGACAGAAGCGACCAATGAGAGAATTTGGTTAAAAGGCTAATCAATGATCTAGGCGTTAATCAGGATCAGGCTATAGTGTATTGTGACAGCTTGAGTGCAATATGCTTAGCCAAGGATCAAGTTCATCATGAAAGG
>JAWWMW010001549.1:138383-152205 GCA_035048345.1 Echeveria elegans
TCGACACCAGGTCGCTCTGGTCAAAATATAAATTCTTTTGACCCACAAGATACTTATCACATATACCGCACGCGTCAACATCTCATCGCTATTTCTCATCTCATTCATCCTCAACTTTTGGAATCTCATGCCAACAACCACCCTCGCGCTGCTTACTGCTTCAAGTCGACTAGGTGATTCGTCCACCAGCGACCATTGAATTCCAGATTCAGAAAACATAGCCCATTCAATTGACGAAGAATAGGACAAAAGAACAGTTGCGTTGGGGCATTCAGCGTCGTGAGGGTGTTGGATCTGACTTCTCTGTCTCGATTCGGCATTGGCGTGGCTGCGCCGCTGTAACCGGCAGTGGCTGCTGAATTTGAGTTATGAAACCCTAATTAAGATTGGACTGCTTTGGTTCGAATTTGATTGCTTTGGTTCAGAAAGCTGCCTGCTTTGGTTGTTGTGTTTGTAGGTGTCGATGAGGATTGGTGGTGTGTCGTTTGCTGTGGGAATGGGATTGTGCCTGCTGAATTTTATTCAACTCTAATTCGAGATGTTTGTTGATATGTCTGAATCGGAGTAGGGTGGAGGGAGAGGTGACAGTGGTTTTGTGTATCTGCGTGGTTTCACTGTGTAGCGAGGCTAGGTTATCTGTGACGAGGCAAAAATTGGAGCTTCCGAGGCACTTGCAGCGTCTCAACAAACCTGCTGTTAAGAGCATTCAGGTTTTAATTAAACTCTAGGCTGCTTTGTTCATGTTTTGTTCTTCATTTCTAAACTTTTGATATGTGGTTTTGCATTTAGAGGAGGCTCAGAATGACTTGAGAAGAAAAGGTGTTGTTTTCGCGTCGAAGAAATCAGCTATAACGGCTATGGAGGGGGCTTCTTGCACTTGCACAGAATGAGCAGAAGGCTGTCATTATTGAACTGAATTGTGAGACTGATTTTGTAGCCAGGAACAACATTTTCCAACATCTGGTAGGTATTAGCGTGAGAAGCATTGCATTGAAATGTTCTTGATGAGTATGTATTTAAATGTTGAATGTACTTCGTGCAGGCTTCATCACTTGCTAAACTAGTTTGCTGGCTGATGGTCCATCCCAGCCAGATTCTGCAGTTTCTCCGATTCAGATGGATCTTATGGAGGTAGCGACATGTATATGGTTCGATGTGTATGGTTTTAGTAGTTTAGAACAAAGTTTTTGAGCTCAAAAGTATGGTATTGTATGGTTTATTACTCGGACTACTTGCTTCGCAAGAAGGAATCTCATTGCATGGTTCTGAAAGCGTCGATTGCGAAAACTGTCTATATGATTTGGAGTATTAGGAATGCTAGAGTGCATGGAAGAGATGTGGCAGGGTCACGGGCAAGCCAGGAAATATGTAGGAGATGTGGCAGAGACACAAGCAAGCCATGGAATATGTAGGAGAATTGTTGTAGTTTGTAATGTTAATAAATACTTATTTTTTAAATAAAAATATTTACCTTCTCAGTATACATAACCCTCATTGGAGCAAAACTCAATTTGCATCCTCTAAATTATAGCTTACTATTATTATATATATTTTTAACTAACTATTTTACCTATTGCATTGGAGTTGCTCAGAAAACTTTTTTTTAACTATTTTACCCAACTCAGAAAACTTTCAACTTCCACAACTCACATTTTTTTACTTTCAGATAACATATTAGCCCGGTCTTCCTAAAATTCAAAACAATAACCTAATCTAGAAAAACCTAAACCCAGTCACCTCATAAGCCCGCATTTCACAACACCCTTCACAACCCCGTATCCATAATTTACAACATTTATAAAAACACTTAAACACCTCATTATCAATCAACACCACCAATAACAATAATAACAAACTCTCACCAATTGCCAATATCATCTTAAACCTCATAATTTCACCAAAGTTGGTAAGTATACACTCCTTTTCACCTTTTCATCAAGAACGCCAACTCTATTTTAACAAATTCAACCACAACGCCTACTACTTAAATAAACAACCAGATACAAAGAAGAGATAACATCAACTCACAGTTGACCGACCAACCTTCTCAGTTGCCCAAAACCTGACCAAATCCTCACTTCAGACTGCAGTAGTCCAACATAGAAAGAGAATTGATGGATTCCGATCTGGTGCACCCACACCACTAGGTGCATCAAAACTTCTCTCCTGTTTTCGGATGCATTCGGCTCTAAATTTGAATTTGACGTAAACTAAAGAATTGTAGCTCTTTGAATCAGCTTTCTAACGATATATACAATGCATTCAACGGACAAGTTATGTGTTCCCAACAAGCCCCATAAGCAAAAAAAGATCTATCTATTTGTTGCGGCCACTAGCTGCAACAGAATTTCTCTCCTATTTTCAGATGCATCTGGCTCAGAATCTGAATTTGACGTAAACTAGAGAACTGTAACTGATTCAAAGAGCTACAATTCTCTAGTTTACGTCAAATTCAGATTTTGAAACGAAGACATTCGAAAATAGAAAAAAAGTTTCAGTGCACCTACGATCCGATAGAATTGATATAGTAAAATATCAATAAAAGTAAAATAAATAATAAACTTAAAATTAATAGTATATTAAATTGATATTGGGCCGATTATCTTCCATATAAACGAGGCCCGGCCCAAAGAGAGCGTGAAGGGAATCCTATATCAACCATTCCCCAATCTCATTCTCAATCTTCTCTCTCATCAACACTGTGTGAGGTTTTGCTCGTCTAGGGTTTCTGAGGTTCTCCAAATTACGAAACTCCGACCCGATGGATCCGACGAAGAAGCGTAAGATCGACGATAACGGCATCGGAATTGACGTTTCCTTCGGTGACCAATTAGCGAGGCTTACACCAGACGACGCGCGGAAAATCATTGAATCGTTTTCTAAGGATCAGTTGTTAGAGATACTCCAATCGGCAGTTCTTCGGCATGGGGATGTGTTGGATTCTGTGCGATCTATTGCTGATCGTGATACGGCGCAAAGGAAGTTGTTTATTAGAGGATTAGGTTGGGATACGACGACGGAAGGGTTAAAGAATTTGTTTTCGAGTTATGGTGAATTGGAGGAAGCTGTTGTGATTATGGATAAGACGACTGGTAAAAGTAAGGGTTACGGATTTGTGACGTTTAAGCATGTGGATGGTGCTTTGTTGGCTTTGAAGGAGCCGAGTAAGAAGATTGATGGGAGGGTTACTGTGACACAGTTGGCTGCTGCTGGTGCTGCGGGAAATACTGGGATTACTGGACCGGTTGTGGATGTGTCGATGAGGAAGATTTTTGTTGGGAATGTGCCTTTTGATATGCCAGCTGATAGGCTGTTGAGTCATTTTCAGGCGTATGGGGATGTTGAGGAAGGGCCGTTAGGGTTTGATAAGCTAACTGGGAAGAGCAAAGGTTTCGCATTGTTTGTTTACAAGACACCTGAGGGTGCACAGGCAGCGCTGGTGGAGCCGACGAAGGTTATTGATGGGAGGCAGCTTTTGTGTAAGTTGGCTATTGAAGGGAAGAGGAATAAGCCTGTTGGTGGTGGTGAGATGGGAGGAGATGGAGTGGGCCAGGGAGGTGGGATGCCGGGACAGTACGGAGGTCCTGGTGGTTATAATGGAAATTCAGGTGGGTACCAGGGTCATAATCCAATGGGGTATCATAATCCTATGCATGCTGGGTACATGCCAACTGGTCAAGGTGGTGCTGTTCCTGTTGGTGGTGCTGGTGGTTATGGTATGGGTGGTTCGCACTATGGCGGACCTGGTCCTACAGCTTATGGTGGTATGGGGGGTGCAACTGGAGGGGCTTCTATGTATGGTCGGGTGCCACCAAATTCTGGTGCTGGAGCGTATCCAGAGGGTGGTGCAAACTGGCCATCTTCTGCTTACCCAAATCAGGCTCATCAGCCTACAGGAAATTCACCTGCTCCAAGGGTTCCTCCTGGTGGGATGTATGGAACAATGCCGCCTTACTACTAAGAGGTAGTTTTCTCCTTTCATTAAACACCCTTTCATTGCTTATATTGGTTCCTTCTATTTATGGCCGTTTTGTTTTGGTCTTCTAATTGACTGCTTTCAAGCAGTGGTTGCTTGTTGTTTTGTTTCTTGTCAGTTGACGGTTGTGTGCTGGTCGCTTCTGGGTTTCTTTTACCGCTTTTTTCTCATGTGCTCAACTCTATTCCCTAGTTACTTCGTCAAACCTCCTTATTTTGTCTTTTTATTACTATTTTATTTTCATTTACTTTTTCTCTAGTTTAGTAGTTTTTGGTCTTCGTTATGTTTTTTTGTTCTAAGGCCAGTGAACTGCCTTCTCTGGATGTGTGCCTTTCTGTTTCCTTCTTTTTGAAAATTTCTTCAAATACTTTTCGTGTGATTGACTATGGCAGGTTCTATTGGTATCATCTCTTGGCCTTTAAGAAGAAAATTTTAGTGCTTCTCTACTTGCTCTTTGCAGTCATGTGTTCCAAAGATAAATTTATCTTTGTCACCTGTTGAAATTTTGTTTTACTTTTGTGCACCTAGGATATGAATTGAGTGATGATTGCGTGTTTGATTCAGGTGTTACTGCTTTTTGGACGCTGCTTTTAATGGTTCTGGTGATTGCGTGAATGCGGACAATGTTTTCTCTGGTGTGATGAATGTAATTGCTGTGCTACTTCGCTTCATCCTCGCCTGTTTTCACTATGATCGCATCTTGCTGTTGATTGTCAAATTGACTGAGAACTAGAGTAGCTCGTGTAACTCCCCTCTGGAATCTATGTTTTATTTTTTTTCGTTTTCAACATTGCAATTACGATAGAGATTTACTTGCTATTTACAGGTTTGAATGAGTAGTTATTGTTATTGAAAGCTTCTTTCTTTATGCTCTTACTTAAGCATACTTCCAGTGAAATTGCTGGACTGTTGTGCCAGTGTTCTTTTCATAGTATTGATGTGCCAAATCTCTTTTTTGTTTTTAACTTTTAGCTCAATAGTGTACCACTGTACCCTAAGCCACTTAGCAGTGTTTCTTTTGTTGTTGCTAAAAACAGCTTTTTAAAAATGTTGTTCAGCTTCTGCATCTTTGGAAATAATATATTTGGAAGTGAGCGGTGACTATGGTTAAAAATTCTTGGATGCGATGTCAGTTTGAGCGACTCGGAGATAGTGACTTAGCTTGGGAGTAATGGCTAACCACTTTAGGTTTTTAAATTTTTTATTTCAACCTGTTTATTGGTGGTGCATTGTTTGATGTTCCATTTGGTCTTATCTGCTGCTCGATCTTCTGTGTTCTTGAGTGTATCCTCTTTTATGGCATAGCTAATTCGTGGGCAATTTATTACTTGTTTGGCGGTGGTGGTATGTGTTTGGATGTTGCACCTCTCTTGTGGAAAGGTTCAACCTAACTTCAGTCAAATTGCTTTTTGCTTGTCAAGTGATCCGAATTCCTTTGAGTCTCAGTGATGACAATTTCTTCTGTGATTTTATCAGACGGCTGTGCATTCTCAACTTTTTTATTTGTATATGTAGTTTGGATTATATGTATACATATGTATTGCAAAAGTAATTATATTTCGTGTTATAAATTAAACAATAACTTCTTGAGTTTGATATTTGAATATGGTAGCATGAAGAATGTGGAAGTTGTTAATACTCTTTTCGTAACATTATCAATCAACTGTATGTCTGGCTGAAGAAATCAAGTTTTTTACAAAATGGCTCCTCAGTTGTGTATTCTCTTCCAATAAACCAGGCTTCCTGTAGCAGTATGCTGAGTCCTAAAACATGATGTCCTGAATGGTCAAGGATTGATAAATTGCAAGTTTTTCCATCGGCATCTCTAACCGGATGGCTTTCCCAAACTAGAGCTGGATGTACCCTATCCATTGCTGAGTGCCATATGGCTTATCATCTAAGTTGACCCTTATTGATTATATGCTGGAGAAAAGGGCGGAAACCCAAGATACAGCTGACCAGCGCAAATGCTCATTGTACAGATGTCTTGTCCTAAACTAAATAGGTAGCAATGAGCAGTTTCTGCGCTACACTGAATCATAAAATAAAATGAATACTCGTATAGAAATCAGAAAAAGGTTTTTGGGAGCTGACAACCGCACACCATAGTTAAGCGGTTGGTGAGAGCCAGGTCCGAGCTACGGCTACCAACCGTCATGTAGTTCCACTGTTCTCACTTCTCAGCTCCTTTGCCATAGGCCCTCCTGGCGCATTCTTTGTTAGTGATGCTGAGGATTCGATCCTCCTGGACTTGCACGATCAGGTTGAACATAATCCTTTGGAAAACGAAAAGGCCTAGTGACCTTGGCAGCTGTATGAACTGTTGATCCAATAGACGAATGCTGCGTGACTGAAAACACGTCACTTACCATTGAATCAGAGACTTTCAAGAATAGCAAAATCAATATGAAAATCTTGATGATGCAGCCAGCCATGATTCCTTGATACCATTATTCTCCTTGGTGGTCTGCCTTATATATAGCACAGAAAGCCTTAATGATGCTCAAATATTATACCAAGAAAGGCACCCCTAACCACTGTCATCATGAAGCCCTTCTCCACTGTGGATTAGAAAATTACGAGATGGAGTTGACAATGTGCTGAAAACGTAAGCTTTTGCCATGTCAAAGATTGCACTTGATGCGTAATCTTCTATTAAACTAATGTCTGAAATACTTGGCTATTCAATCAGATGAGCCATCCATCTGATTACGTCGGCTACGCAGCGACTAGTGCTGCACTAAAGGATATGCACATTGCTCGGACATAACCGTAAAGAAGCTTTTCTATTTCTTTTCCCTTACGCAAGCATTTTGAAGTGTATGGTGGTTTTGGATGTATTTGAAGTTTGCTTATCTTTTGCTGCCATTTGTCCTCAGGCCAACATTTGTGTTGCCTCTTGGAGCTAATGTCTTTTGGCTGTCTAATGGCCCCGACGATGTCTCCAAAGATCACACTGATCATTGATCCCTGGGATGATTAACGGTTAACACAGACACGCACAAAAAATGTTGGAAGAAACTATCGGATTTTCAAATAAACTAATCTGATGTTGATGATCTTGAAATTCAAGCGATGAAACGTGTTGCTAAATAAGCAACTTCGGATACATCATACATGGCTATTAAATTTCAGGGGGTTATATACAGAGTTTGAAGCCCTCCTGAATGGTGAAGTCTAACAGCAGAAAGTTAAAAAGCTAGGCTTGTCCAAAATTCATCATATGCCACTGCACAACTGAAAGAAGTTTACAAATCTATCGACTCATGATATTCTAGTTTGCATGTCCTACAGAAATCAGCGGATCTAATTGGATGTGAGCTTGCAGTTACGAAGTAGTTTTCACAGCACTGAAAGATGATGCTTGTTTGGATTTCAACCCCACGAGCGAGGGCATGGTTGCTGGAGGGCGTAGTTCCTGAAAACCACTGTCAGTGTTAGTGTCCTTCCTTAGCTGTAAGTTCGGCATAGACACTGAGCATGGAAGACCTTTCCTGCATAGTAAACCCATATACGATTAGATTGGAAAAAACGAGGGAAATATGGTTTCATGCATTGGTGAGAACCTGAGAGTGAGATTTCAATTGGTAGCAAATGAGCCTAATCCCTTGTACAAGAATTCCACTTTCCCAGTGACTTACATTGATACCTACTCCAATTTGGATGACATGGTATGAACTTTGAGTGCGTAACTTGTTCCGTTTTCGACCTAAGACATCTCAACACTACCAAATAATCACTTCTGTTTCACTTATGTTTTTTTGTTTATAAATATTGTTATGTTTTACTATAAAAAAGGTCCCGTAGCTCAGTTGGTTAGAGCGTTGGTCTTATGAGCCGAAGGTCGCGGGTTCGAGCCCCGCCGGGACCAATTATAACTCATTTTAGTGTTTTCAAACGACGCCGTTCGATGCTTGTCTTTCTGTGTTTCCAAAATGCAACGTATGAACTTGTTCTTTACTCTACGGTGGCGAGTTCGACCCTTCGTTCCGTCTACTTTTTTTTTTCTCGTTTTGTTTACGAAACGACGACGAATGGTGAAGGTCCTCCCACTAGCTACGCTCATTTGAAAATTCGAATCACTTTCTTTTCACGCGCGGAAGCAAAAACGGCAACCACTTCCTGGGTCAATCGTCCGCCGATCGGCGATCCATCACCACCGCACCGGTACCCTACTTTCCTCATCATCGTTCTTTAGTGACTTTATGCACTGTCGTTGACAGAATGATGTATGTATTTTGTTTGACCTAATAATTAATCATGTTGTTGTCTGAAACTTGTTGTGCCTGATTCTTTTCAAATCACCGTTTGATTTATTGTTTCGATTTTCGATTCGATTTAGAGTTTTTTTTTCTTTAAGTTATGAATTTTGATTTCAGTTAGTAGTAGGAAAATATGGATACAGATTCATCAAGTCACTTAAGTTGATTGAAACCAAATTTTATGGGTGAAAATGAATAGTGATTCAGTGGATTGTTGACGAGGACATTAAGTCCTTAAATAAGCGATGTCTCTTGTCCTTTCAAAAAAAAAAACAGTGATACCAACATGTGTATTTCACTCATGGTTAGTGACTGAACTGAACAATGATATTAGATTTTTTTTTGTTGATTCACGATGTGTATGAGATGCACGATACATACTATACTATGAGTACAGATAGCGGAAAGTAGGTTGTAATGGTTGTGCTATGTACTCAGGTAGGCTAAGAGAAAAAAAGAGTTTGGTTCAATCTTTGTGTTTTTCCTTTTTCTCCAGGGCTTAAAAATACTGCATTTGGTGTCCCTGTCTTAACCGCTAAGTGCTAACTTAGCCTTTAAATGTGTTTGTATAATGAAGTTGATGATGCAATTGCAACTGTATTAATGATCGCAGCTTGCTGTCAGATACTGAATTACTTAATTTTGAGGTACAGATGGAGTAATGAAGTTAAATTCAGCAATCATCCCTCACTCCTTCACAATCTGGAATGACCCACTCCCAAGTCTTATCTGATAACTATAAGAAATTGAATAGTTATAAATATCAGTTTTGTAGTCTGAATAGGACATATACTTAAATACAACACCGTATTTATACTACTGTTCTCATGGTATTTGCTTGGCATGCTTGACAGTTAATTTCACCAGGCAGGGCTTTTAATTGAGGGGCTGCAACTCTGTAAACGAGATGCATCCGGCAGGTTGTGTGCAAGGTAATGCACAAAAAGCCCAGTGATTTTACTGTTTCTGCCATCATGTAAAACTTGTGATCATGTAAAACTTTACTGATGCTCAGATACCTTTACTGCAGTTAATGCCATCATGTAAAACTTGTGATCCTTGTATTTATCAATCTGTGACAATGAACATTCATACTCTGAAACTTTCAGATCTCCTGACCCATCAGTGCCATCTATTTAGTTAACTTGAAATGGGATAAAGAACTCCCTAGAAAGGAACTTGCTTCCAAAACAAAAAAGTGAGTTAATACTTTATGAAGATGTATTAAATGTACCCAAATATTCAAAAGTAGAATGGGAATTACTTTTAGAAAGTAATGGTATGTTGCTAATGTGGTATAGTATGGCCTTTTCTTACGAGTTTGAAACTGCTAAAAATCATTTACCAACTTCGGTCACATATATGTAAGTGAACTGGTGATTTAATAAGTTATCTCGAGTGTGTATATGTATCTGAGCATCTTATATTCTTGTGAACCATGCGTTAGTCCCAAAAATAGCGCATAATGTAAATTGACTTTGCAATTTATTTTTCAAGTTTTTGCTAGTCACCCTACCTGTTGATTTGACAAGCCCACTCTAACCTCTCAGTTTATTAATCTGTTTTTATATCTCTGCTGCAAAGACCTATTTGTTATTCTAACGAACTACCGAGTAAGTGCTAATTTTGAACTGCCAATGTATTTATGCAGATGGAAGAATGCAGAAAAAAAAAGGAAGAAAAAAAGGTACGCCAAATCTCTTAGGCTCCGTTTGGTTGCGAGGAAAATGAAAATTTTGAGTGAAAATGAAATTATGTGTTTGGTTGTAAGGGAAAAAATGTAAAAAATAAGCAAATTGAGATCAAATTTTCCTTACAACTTTCTCATGAGAAAATCGTTTTTATTTAAATTTTCTTTTCCTCACTTTTTTTCCGCAACCAAACGAAGCCTTAAAGTTTGTTACATCGCATTTCCTCCGCCTTGTTGAGCTATGGATACCCATAAATGTTGGTAAATAGATCACATAAACACAAACATGTATTTTTAAATTGATTCCATCATCCCACACTAAGGGATAAATCATCACAGGCATAGGTCACCATCTCTATAGAAGCCATAAGCCCTTACTGTCTAGTGTCTCCTATTTCATTTCAGATTGGATTTTAAAATTTCCAGCAAAAAATGTGTAGATTTTTTCAGGCACATAGATTTACTGGATGGAATGGGGACCAGTTACATTGATAACAAATTACTAAATTTTGGTAGTACCTACCTAACTGTTCTTCCCTAATTAAGCTTCTTATGATCATCCATATGCTACCTTGTTATATTCCCCCGGTAGAATAATGTGGTCTGCAGGTTCATATTAACATTAGCCCCACCCAAGCCTACCCTCCTCAACATCCTGAATATCTGATGTAAATGGTCATGGTGAAACTGTCCTGAACCTCGGTTTTCAAAGTTCAAATTTCCCTTTAGAAATCCTTCGAGTGTGGAAGTGTATATAGGCTCTCCTATTCAAGATTATGGATTTGTGACGGTAGACCTTCGCTCCAAATTTGAATATAAGATACAATTTGAGCTCATGGAAACAATAAAATTTGCACTCTGAGGACGACAGGTCGGAAAGTGATACATAAGGTATTTAACATTGCTACAGTTCAGTGGTCACAAGAGGAGCTGAGAAATCAAAAAGAATGATTAAAAAATCTCATTTCGGAAGTTTAACTTTTCGTGGATAATGACCCTTTTTATCACCAAAAACCCAACCACTGAAAGAGTTTGATGTGTTCTGCTGGGTTTAAGGAAGTTAAGTGTTACAGAATTGATAGGTGGGAACACTGTTCCATTGAAAAACACTCGTATTACAAAACTTAGTTTGCCTGAATACAATACTTAAATAAATAGATAAATAAAACAAGCCACTTAGATGAATACCAACAAATGAAAATGAAAGCATCAATTTAGAAATATACCAAAATTAAAACAAGATACAAAGTAATCCTACAGGTTACAGAAGATCTTTAAAGTCTAGTTTTCAGAATTTATTAAACATGGAAAACCTGTAGTACATGGAGAATAATAAGGATATGGAACTGAAGAACCTGGAAATGAGATTCGCAAGTCTTAGCTGCTGAATAGGCCATTAGTTTGAGGCACCAAAATGTCTATCTTTCTGCTGAATTTGAATTTGCTTCTTCAGTTTCAGTTTCCTTATAGAAGATTTGAATCAGATGCCTGACATTTATGAAACCATGGATAACAGTGAGCTAGGGAAATTATAAGCATTATATGGAAAATGTATATGCGGCCTTACCAGATGGATAGAAAAGAGTTTGGATATGGGCTATGGCTCAATGGTGAGAATCTGAGTAAGCAGAAGACGATTTGTTGTGATTACCGTCAAGCTCCTCATTGTCGCCTCGTATTCGTGCTGGTATTCGAAACCCAGAGAAGGCACTGGGAGTTTCAAAATTGCCAATGCCCGAAAGTGTAGATGGATGGTCAGAAAGGGTCGGACGATGGTTGGTAATTGATTGGTCTATCCAAGCACGAACTGAAGACGTATTACTGGACTGAAGGGGTCCCCTCTGAGTGAAATATTGGCCACTATGGCCAAACAACTGCTGCAGGGATGGCTGAGACAATGTTGGTGGTGGGAGTGAGTTAAACATAAAACCACCACCACCACCTGAAGCATCTCCGCCGGCATTGTTCCAAGCCATTAGTCTTTGGAATCGATTCATTTCAGCTGATTGGTGGTCTGACCAGCTCTCTCCACCTGAAGAAGTATCAAAGCCTAGTTGGTTTCCTGAGTAAATAGATTGATGGTTCTGCCCGGGGTGTTGCTGGTGGTGGTGAGATTGCAGAAACTGTGAATCCTGGAATGACTGAAGCGAGAGCCTTAGATCTTGGTTATTCTGACTACTACTTCTATTTGCAGAGAGCAAATCAGTTGGATAAAACTGCATGCCAGACCCTGAAGTTGGCTCAGAAGAAGCACCCATTGGAAAGAATGTTTTGATGGTATCAGCAATGGAGTCTGAATCCATGGACGAAGGTAGAAAACTAGAATTGTTCTCATCCCTAAGTCTTTCATGCTGCTGGTGCTGGATTGGGTAACCATTATCATCTTCCATTGAGTTAGCAACATGACCACGGACCATTTGCTCTTGCTGAGAACTTGCATTTGTCGCAGTCGTTGTAGCAGTTTGGACATTGGTGGTGGCCGTAGGATGCCAAGGTGGTAGCTCAGCAAGATCATCTATAGCAGCTTTGGCCTTCTTGATGAGCCAATCCACCGCTTTGCTCGGCCTGTCATAGCCTAACCTATCCTGAACATCGTAGAATTGAATGGCCGTGTGGGCAGATAACCTTACCCTCCTGTCTCTCGGACCTTTTGCGGTGCAAACCTTGCTGTGCCTGTCCTTTCTTCCTGTAGACCGAACAATGTGGCCTCCTTGAACCTCTATGATCTCCCCTCCACCTGAGTTCCTCATTCCCAATCTTGAGGTTGTCTGACGAAGGCTGCTTCTTTCTCCCATGTTTGGCTGCTGTTGTAAATTCTGCTCAGCAAATGTGGAGGATGGCGGCGTCGGTGAGGAGGAGAAGTATGAGCGTTTCTTCGCTGGTGGTAGAGGCTGTTGTGGTTGGAGTTGGTCCTGCTGCTGCTGGGCTAACCTAGCGTAGAATTGCTGTTGCTGGAGCTGAAGATCTTGCTGAAGCTGTTGCTGTTGAGAATTAGAGAAATAATGGAATTGCTGGGTATGAAAAGGTTGTTGTTGTGGGTCTGGTGTTTGTGATTTGGGTGAAGACTGATCTGGGTTGTCCTCCTCTTCTTCCTCTTCCTCCTCTTCTATGTTTTGCACTTCCTCTTCTACATATCTGGAATTGAGAGACTGGTGAGTGAGGTGATGGAGCTGATGAGGATCCAGACTCAAACTTCTGTGGTGCTTTGGGCCTTCCAGCTTTTGGTTTGTTACTTACTACTACTACTACTACTTAATGCCTCTCTACTTCTACAACTAAAAAAACTACTTACAATAGAATCAATCACACTCTGCTTTCCCTAATCTGTCCCTTGCTTGTCCTCTTCTTCTTATTGTGAAACCAGATTCTTCTTCTGCTGCTGCTTTCGCCTCTCCCAAAAGTCCTTGCCATTCAATTCATCCAGTTCCATCAAATCCCAGCCTCCTCCCTCCCTTCCTCCCATCCCTATGCCTCAGTGCTGAACCAGAACCCACTGAAATATATGACTACAACACACCCAGCCTAACCCATATCTCCTCAATATCCCTATCCTTTTCAATATCTGTCATTTCTTTTTTATGTTTCACAGTCTACAACCAGCACATAACCTAGTAGAGTAAAAGTACCCCAGTTGAGCAAAACAGATGCAATACTCAACCTAAATATAACTCTAATAGTGGGTGGGTGATCCGTCTTTTCTTCATATTTTAATTCAATTTTAATAAAAATTTCTAACGCTTCTCTTTATAATTTTATTCTTGTAATTAAAATTTTTGAATGAGAAATCTATACGTAAAAAAATTGGTCAAATATTCGGTCCAATACAGTTAAATATGGTATATATGATTAAAAGTTACTCAAATACCGTTAAATATCTTTTAATAATGTCAATTG
>JAWWMW010001549.1:168047-180820 GCA_035048345.1 Echeveria elegans
TTAATCGTTTGCCATCATCTGCTATAGATGGCAAAACTCCGTTGGAGGTATGGTCTGGAAAACCTGCAACTGATTATAATTCTTTGCATGTTTTTGGTTCTATTGCATATTATCATGTAATTGAATCAAAATTGGATCCACGGGCAAAGAAAGCTCTTTTCATGGGTTAGAGTCCTGGAGTGAAGGCATACTGTTTGTGGTGTCTAGAGGCAAAAAAAAAACGATTATTAGTAGGGATGTTACCTTTGATGAATCTGCCATGTTGCAAAAAGGTAATTCCAGAAGAAGCTAATAGTACTGCACAACAGAAAGTGAATATTAGTATGGATGTTACCTTTGATAAATCTGTCATGTTGCAAAAAGGTGATTCCAGAAGAAGCTAATAATACTACACAGCAGGTATAGTGTGCTTCGAAGCAGGTGGAGTTTTAGCAGTCGGTGGTGATCCCAGCACGAAGCACCAGTAGTGACTCTCCTATGGTGGAAGAAGAGTCAGATGATGAAGCGGTTCCTACACAAGAACCTCAACAGCAATCAATGCCAATTGCAGTTAGAAAACAGAAGCGAGGTATTCAGAAGCCTGTTCGTTTCACGGATATAGTTGCCTATGTACTTTCAGTTTTTGATGATATTTCATCCACCTACACATAAGCCATTCTAAGTACAGAGAGTGGGGATTGGGCATGTGCAATGGAAGAGGAAATGCAGTCTTTGAAGAAGAACAAAACATGGACGTTGGCACAATTACAAAAAGGTAAGAAGGCAATTGGGTGCAAATGGGTTTTTGCAAAGAAAGAAGGATTTCCTAACAAAGAAGATGTTCGTTACAAGGCAAAGTTGGTGGCTAAAAGCTTTGCTCAGAGGGAGGGAATTGATTATAATGAGGTATTTTCTCCCCTTATTAAAATTCCTCGATTAGAATTTTGTTGGGCTTGGTAGCCCAATTGAATTTGGAGCTAGCTCAACTCTAGGTAAAGACCGCATTTCTACACGGTGATTTGGAAGAGGAAATCTATATGACTCAGCCAGAAGGATACAAGGTTGATGGTAAAGAAGATTGGGTTTGTAAAATTAGCAAATCGTTGTATGGACAGTTTGGAATTGGTTAATGTCTTGCACATTTAAAGTTTGCCACCTGGAGGTGCAAATTAGAAGCACCGCGGACTCTTGTTTGGTATTTGGTAGGATCTGAAAATAAGCTAAGGTGGAGATTTGTTATAAGTAGCTTATTTTGTTTATTATCCCACATCAGTGGGTGATGGATTTAGTAAGGAGGGTGTGACATATAAATTACTATATGTCCCACATTGCTAGTTTGTGTGGTTGAGGAGTGGGTTTAAGTTTAATGCATATAAAAGAACCATTCCTCCTCCTAATTGTAATATCCCAAATTTGTATACTCATCTTCCACATTAATATAGCGGGCTGTCTAGGCGGTGCTCGGAGATTATGCTATTTTGGCTGAACTCCATTATTAAATTTCAGGTGTGTTCTTTCTTTGTTTCTTTTATTAGTCCGCTCTTTCTTTTCTGTTTTAGTATATTATTCAATATTAGTTGTCGGGTAGTTTGTTAGTGTCGTGTCTAGTTCATTTGTTCTGAGATGGTTCATTTCACTAGTTGTGGCCATGGGCAGATCTACATGTGTTGGAGGTGGGGCCTGGGCCCCAACAGAGTGTACCAAAACTTCAAGGGTATATTTATAATTTATAATACTTGTTGCATTTTAATTTATTTAGGCCCCAACTTTTTTGTAAAACCAAACTAACACACAACCCAAAATAACCAAAGACTAAAACAAAATAATACACACGGAAAATGCACGGACGGCGACTTGGCGAGATTGGTGATGACCGCTCAAAGAATTAAGCTAGCGGTGACGTTTTCTGTTTATTACTGTAATTCATTTAGCTTAACGATTTTCATTATCGTTTATGTTTCTTAATAAATTAATAACTAATTGTATAATATTTTTTGAATTAGGGTTTGTAAGTATTACACCATTAAATTTTCAAATTTAGTCAATTCGACGTGGAGTATTAGCTTGTATTTAGAAGAAAAATATCACGTAAGTTTACATATTATTTCTTACATTTGTATTTTATAGTTTTTGAATTGTAATGCTCGTAATCATACATTAATTTATTTAAATTATTCATCATCGTATAATCTCAAAGTTGAACTACTTTTTGAAAGGAAAAATCCATCTTCCGATTGATTCATTTCCTGATTTTGATGCGTCAAAGTTGATGAGACTAGTCGAGCTTTATCTAGATGATTATGATTATGAGGCTCGAATGATTCTTGAGTATCAACTTCGCCAATATGTTGACAAGTTCGAGATGATGTACGATTTGCAAATTTGAAGGATTTTGGGGCTTTAGCTAGAGTAATGGTGGACACGAGAAAACATCTTGAATATACATGATATTTCAACTATTGAAGCTAGTTTTGACATTGCACGCAGCTACTGCAACTGTTGAAATATGTTTTTCTTTAATGAATATTGTGAAGACTAATTTGCGCAAACGTATGACACATTCTTTTTACGAGAGTGTCTTACTTGCTATATTGAAAATGATGTATTTTGTAAGGTAAACACTGAGTATGTAATGGAACGCTTTATGAAAATGAAAACATGCAGAGATCCGATGTAATAATATTTTTTTTCAATAGCTTTTATATTGCCTCCAATGGATATATTTCTTGGATCCGCCGCTGATTGTGGCGTCGTAGTGGAAAAATATACCGATTTTTTCAACAGTTGTGGTTCCTCTTTTCTTACACTCATTTCATTTTGGTAATTCCCTGTATTAGGTAGTCATCTGATGATTTCCGCACTGACTGTGACTGCATAGAGCTAATTAGCTGGGGCTTTCAGCTACTGGACTGAGGAATTGTCAATAGTCCGAGGAACCACCGGTAACTGATGTGGGAGTTACTCAGTTTCCAGTTTGGGTTTTCTGAGTGCAATCCAATTGTCTACAAGAAAGCTGGGTTCAGTTATGTTTTTTGAACCTCTTCTGGCCTCCTACTCTACTCCTTGAAGAAGGAAAGGAGACCGGACCCGAGGAAAGAAAATGCCCCGCCCTCCAATAGAGCTTCATCATAATAATACTATAATGTATTAGCATCTTTCCCATTAGCCTGGGATCATGTATCAGTAATATTTAGGTAACTGTAAAAGGAAATGTCTAGAGTACGAGATGGAGAGCGTAGTCAGTTAAAGTACTACATAACATATATGTCATATAAAGAACCCGCCCACTTTTTCTACTTGTCTGTCACTGGTTGGATTTGCGTGGCAACTGGTCAGGGATAGGTATTGGCACCCATGTATTTGTTGCCACTGCCGACGGGCTTGTATTTGCAGAGTGTGATGGCCTCCTCTTGCATTGTTTTTCGTATGCATAGCCCACAAGACGACTCATCTCAGCTGCCAACCTCGGACTCATTGAGGAGTGTTTCACCTGCACCTGCCAACCTCCGGTCAATCAATCAAAATCATCATTCTTGACAAATGACAATATAAGGAATTATTGGAATGAATTTAGGAGCAATTAATGATGTGGCTTTTCCTCTCTTTTGCTAGTTAACATTACTAACCTGGTTGGAAGCAGAAGCTGTGGGGATCATAGCCAGGTTGTGGTTGCTTCTCTGGCTGTGACTATAAGTGGCTGGAAAATTAACCCAATAGTGTTGTTCAGTGCTGTCAGTCCAGTTAGTACGTGCTGCCGCTGCTGCATAATTGAGATCAATGAGGCTTGGTAAATAACTTGATACGGGGATGGCAGGAGCAGCAGCAAGTCGCCTAGCCATTGGCTTCAGAGGTATTATTGGCTGAGTTAGGATGGGCAGGGAAGGAGACTTGGTAATGGTGGAGGAGACTGAAGGTGGGGTTTGTGCAGCCTGGAAGTACTCAAGATTTGTTGGTGGTGACAGTATGCGGCTTGATGATAAGGATACGGTGCTGTTGTAAGCCATAGCAGGGGAAACCACACCCGCCGCAGCAGTGTCTGGCCATTTGAAACTTCCTTGTGGTTTGCAGATCCTGAATCCACTTTTCAGCCGCTGTATGTTTGCTGCTTTAACAGCAGCTGCCTCTTCTGCAGGGCTTGTGTTTGCCTTGTTCTGATTCTGACATTCTATTTCACTTTGTTTCCCAGGGCTATCCATTACTTCCAGTTGTGTCTGGCTCATGCCTTTATCATTATTACCTGCTCCTGTCTCGTTCTTTTGGCTTGCCAGAGTTAAGCATCCAGCCGTTCCATCTGAATCTTCCTTCGTGGTTTTCTCCACCTTTGACAACTTTTCCATCTCTTCCTGCAGATTACAAAAGTTATCACTGCTGCTGAATTGCACATCCATAAGTGGTCCTTCCATAAACCACATGATTTTTGAAGTATGAACTTAATTCATCCAACATTGAGTCACTGATGAGTGGATATTATATTAAGCAAAATTGTTGCTTGTTCCATACCTCCATTTCTGTAAGATAGTGTGAAACCTTGATCATTTGTTGTTCAAGTCTGAACTTCCTCTTTACCAGCTCCTCGTGTGACTCCTGCCAAAATAAGTACCACTCACCATCACATTATGGAGGGAAAGTGTTTATGAAATCAAGCTCATTTATAAGCTTGTGAAGTCATGGGTGGAAAGGAAAGCCAAGTTCATGTTACTGGCTCCATTTTTACAATTTGACTTGTTACTGTTAACTAGAAACTCAGCAGCCTTAGCATCTCTAACCTTCAGCGGAAGAACTTCAAGGTCATTGATCATGTTTTGCTCAGATACGCAAGACAAAGGTGTTGTTGCCACAATTTCTGCTTCAGCTGGTCTCTTTGTCATTTGCATCCCATTTAAATCTCTGTTTGAACCACATATAAATCATGAATCAGTAGAGAAATACAAAGTTGTGTTTGTAGTTTGAAAAGCCATTGCACACAACATACATAGTTAATTTTTACAATGGTTAAAACAAAATGCAGCATACGTACCTCTTCAATTTATCTACCTCTTCTTTTAGCCGCCGAATCTCCACAGCACAGACTGGATCTTGAGAAGGATTATCACCAAGCTTCCACCCAGGAGGTGGGTTCCAATAGGGATCAGAAACACCAGCCGTTTTCCTTATCTCAACCAAGTCAGCAGTTTCTAGCCAATACTCCATTGCTCCTTCAGCATTGTGGCGCCTCCGAAACCTTTCTTCTCCTCCTGGAGCTACCTTCCCTGACATATGTTTCAACAAGTGATCCAGCAGGCCAGTATCTCCAATCACCTTCCTCGCTTCATCTCTCAGCATCTGCCTGAGAATAGGCTTCTCAAAGACAGCTCCTTTCTCCTTCATGATCTTCAACATGTTCTCCTCAGCTAACTTATACCTTCATCAACAGCAATAAATGAACTCAAAATTCATCTGAAATAAGTTCTGAATTTCCACAGTATCATGCATTGACTAGGAAGACACAAAATCATCAAATTAAACTGAATGATCAGATTATGTTACCTATCTGCAGACCATCTGTTAATGGACTCCTTAAGTCCTCTGCGTTTTTTACCACGAGTCAAACCTATCTGCTTATTCCTCCTCACAATAGCCTCCCTTTTAGGCTTCTTAGGGATCCTACTCTGTTGATTGTAAGAAACTACCTTGCATTTCCTCTTCCTATTTCTCCTCAGAGGGATCACTTCCTCATCACTCACAGCTTCATCATCCTCTTCTTCTTCCTTCACTTCCTGCTTCATATCCTCCGCCTCTTTTTCTTCTTCGTTCTCCTCACGCTTCCCATCATCACTACTCTCGTCATCACTCTGATCCTTCCCTTTCAACAGCTGCTCTTCACCAACACTCTTATCTTCATTCGGAGGCGTTATGACTTGAGGGTTGGAATCATCGCCGGCAGCACTGTCACAGTTTGATATATACCTCACCTTTTGCCGTTTCCCCCAGCTCGCCACCTTCCCCGACTTCAGCGCCGACAAACAATCGCCGGTCTTAGTCCCCGTCCTCATATAAATCGTTAGCCCATCAGACGACGACCCACCAGTAACACCAACACCGCTACTAGCTCGACTAGCCATCATCGCCACCTTTCCCTCAGATGAGGACGACGACCTTGTCCCGATTCTCCTAGTCCCGCTCCCCGATGATTGACCCGCCGCCCAGAAACTCATCGATCCCCGAGATTTATCAAACTCTTCCGGCTTGATACGTCGGAAAAGTGCCAAGGCTGCGACTCTGTTCACCATCGAGTATTTCTCATCCAGCGACGGATTCTGCTTTGTAGCTTTCTGCATCTTCGTCGTCGTCACTGAACCAGAACTCCGTGATCCCTTTCCGCCAGCACTGGTTCCACTTCTGAAATATGATTTCAGCGAGAAGATGCTCGGATATCTCACCGATATCACTCGATCGTTCTTCCCACACACCTGCAGAGAAATCAAACCCACACAAGCATAAACAACAGTCGCGTCTAAACCCCTAAATAAACCTTTTCCATCAATATAATCGGCGCTCAAACTACACATATACAGAAGTGTGTACAAGCAGCAATCGGAGACGCTCGACCTTACCATCACGATTTTGACCATCAACAGTTGAACCGGAGACGCTGGTGGAAGATTCGAGTGGTCGATCTCGTAGTACGATCCGACCTTAATGTGATCCATTTCAAACTCTGTCATTAAGCAATCGACAGCGATCGATCAGACGACCAGAGCACCGCAACATCTCAATAGCATGAAAATCAAACAAAGTGATAACAGCAGCGAGAAGAGTGACGACACAACAAACCTCTTTCGTCGGATGATTCGCTGGTCAGATCTTGTCGGCTCCGGCCGCCTCGTTCCATTTCCGAAAGTACACACACCAAGGTCTTAGCACAACCTCTCTCTCTCTCTCTAACTAGTGAGATTTTCTCTGAGTAGAGAACGAGGTGCGCGCGTATGGTGCTGGATCGGGATTGGTCGATAGAGGAGCTTTTTATATAATGTAGAGGATAAGGGAGAAGGAGGGGAGAGATATGATCGATCTTCGGGCGTTCATGCGGTTAGGGTTTTCGACGGTGACGTCAGCATCATCATTACAAAACACTCGCCGTTGCGTTCTTTCTCTCTCTAGCTAGTAGCTACTGTACACATTGAGAGAGAGACGCTTTGTTATATATATGGCGCGCGCTGCTAATGCACTTAAACGAACGAGGGTGGTGGCTGGTGCGTCTTGTTCCACGTGTCGACCTATGAATGGTGAAAAGTTTCGTGCCTGAAACTGAATGTCAAGGTTCACATATCGCATCGTTTTTTGTATAACTGATTTCAGAAATCGGACAACAAATTTCGTGAAATAAAAATTGATGCGACTTCGTTTAGGGGTTTTACAACAAGAAATTAATGAAAATTATTTATCATCATTATTATATTTGAAAAGTGTACTAAGTTTGACTAGAGTCCTCTAAAAGTTGCCATCCTAAAACTTACACCCTAAAATTTCAAAACTAAA
The DNA here is from genome assembly GCA_035048345.1 of Echeveria elegans. NCBI lineage: Eukaryota > Viridiplantae > Streptophyta > Magnoliopsida > Saxifragales > Crassulaceae > Echeveria > Echeveria elegans. The sequence continues at coordinate 175,545 of JAWWMW010001549.1, forward strand.
AATGAAAAATTCCCCAAATTCAAATTTTGGTGGGTAACAGTAAATGCTATAATTCGCCGAATATATCTAAACATATAAATGAATAGGAAAAATGATAAATAATTAAACATAAATTGTCAATTTTACCCTTAATAAATATTAATTAGATATCGTATTACGGTGTAGGTCTTGATCGTTTGGGGGATGAAGGGTCAAATTGAGGACGGGGCAAATTCGATAGGAGTCGAGAGAGAGCGACGAGCCGAGGAGCGAAGACACCGCCGACGAGGCGAGCGACATCCCTCCTTATCCCTCACAACATCAGCCAACCCAGTACGTCCAATTTTCGTTGCCCTAGCTGCATCACAACTCACCTTAAAACAATTACAAAGATCTCTATTGAAGTGCTTCCTATGTCGATCCCTAATTCGAAAGAAGACTTGCAATTAGACAGGCTACAATGTAATATAAATATCCAGTTGAACAAAAATTAAGTTTCATGATTTTGGCTTATTGGTTAATGTATTGGTGTTAGTGTTACTATTACGTTTTTTGTGGATTTTAATTTAATCTTCTTAGGTTGGTTGGAGAGTGCGGTATCAGTTTTTACAATGGTTGAACAAATTTAATTTCAGAAAGGTGCTGCCTCCAAGTCACGACCTGAGCCGTATGCCTATGGACAAAAGCATGTTGCTATGAATTATGAATATGAAGGTGAGGGAGATTAAGTTACTAATGCATGGTTGCTTTCTATTCTTAGAGGTAACAATATTTGTTCTCTTTCTTTTATTTATGTATTGGCCTTTCTGCAGCAAAACTCCAATAAGAAACAAAGGTTAGTTTATTGGAATTGATGTAGATGTGTAAAATAAAAAGATGATACCCAGATAGGTGGTATTTTCGGGTAAAATATTTAGTGTGATGAGTAATTTTCAGATCACTTGATTGATGTTGTGCGTAGTGTAATGTAGCGAGTGGTATGCACTTTCTTTTTTATGATGATACATGTAATTAGTTGCGTCTGATTCGCTTCACTGTCTCTCTGTTTCTACGCAGCTTTGTACACGCTTACTCTGTTCGTGGTAATAAAGAATGAACTTCGACAATAAACGATACTAGAGCAGGAAATGTTGAAAATATTGAAAGGAATCGAACAGAGATACAAAACTATGTATTCACGACGCAATTCCGTCGGAACGACGAACTCATCGCTAGTAATGAATAATAGATGACTAAATGATTTTTTTTATAATAATCATCCCTTTATAAGAAATCATTAACTTGATTCTCATGTTCATTCCGTTCTATTTCCGTAACTTGAAACTTCTGCAACGAATTACCTGAACCGAAATGGGCCAACGAAATAATACACTAATGGGCCGCTTTCAGTCGGAATGCTATGTTTTTTCCAAGTAATTCATTTTCTAGCTGGCGATCGAAATCGAAGACATTTGCTGTTGTTCATCTACATCGCGTTAGGGTTTGAATTGAAGAGTATGGCTTCGTCGATCGCTCAGCGTCTCCGCGTCGCTCTCCCTCATCTCTACAACGTTCTCAGATCCGATTCCCTCCACACTCCCAATCGTCTCGCTTATGCCCTTCCCGAGGTATCCATGGATCATTCCATATTCCGTTTCCGATCTGTATGCACTTTATATCAGATAATAGAGCTTCATTTGGTGTTCTTCTGCCTGTTGTTGAATTAAGATTTTAAATCTTTCAGTTCCGATGATTGATTGGTTGGTTGGTTACATATAGATCTGCTTGTACCACACTTGGCATCTGATTATTATGCTGTTTTTTTTTGTTGTAAAATTTTCTGAATGCCACTGATAATCTGAAATCTGGATTACTTTTTCAGCTCCAAGATGGCTTGAGGTTTTGTTTTACCATTTAATTTATATATACATAAACTGAAGCAGCACTTTGTTTGTAGGTATCAAGGAACTATGCTACAGCGACTGGGACAGCTGAGAAGAAGATTAAGGTAAACAATCATTCATGAACGGTATTTTACAAGTCATCAAAGGGAGAGAGAATACAGAATATACCAGCGCAATCATTCTTATTTTGCATTATTATTATTTAAGAACGGTTATTGAAAACATCATCATGTTCCATGGTTCTCAGTTCTAGCTTTTTGTCATCTCTTTTGACTCGTTTTCACTTTGAGATGCTTTTAAAAGTTTAGACAGATAATCCATCCTTTTGTTGCCAGCTGATAGGTTGTTGTGTACCCCGTGGTAATTTATTTACCTATGTTAGTTATGATTTGAATAGGTGCCCATAAAGCTGTGGGGAGGATCCGGAAACTATGCTACTGCTCTGTACATCGCAGCAGCAAAAACTAATGCTGTTGACAAGGTTGAGTCAGAGCTTATTGACTTTGTTGATGCGGCAAACAGGAGTCCCATATTTTCGCAGTTCATGAAGGATTTATCTGTCCCCGCAGATATCAGAGTGAAGGCAATGACTGACATCAGTGCTCAAGCGAAATTGTCTGATGTTACCAAGAACTTTATAGGTATATACGTCTTTGATTTAGAAGTGAATTCTAGTGCTGGGCCTAAGACTGGAATTGAATGCTATATCATGTTGCAAATATATATGCACAGTAGTAATTTAAACAGTTGGTTTTGTATTTAGGACTGTCACACTTGTTTCTCTGTAATTTGCTATTATCAAAGTATCAAATGATTGTTTATTCATTCTTCTTTTTTACAACTGAGTTAGATATACATTTATTTGATTCTAAAATAACCTTTTGTTTTGTTTGTTTTCTTACTTAGGAGGCAATTTTGTTGTTGTTGTATTGAAATGCAGAACTCCATGCTGAAAGTGTAGAGCCAAAACAATTGAAATAACATTGCAATTATGATTAAAGTTATAAAAATGTCAGTTTGATCGAGGGTTTGTTAATTATTCTCCTTATATCTGTTGTAGTTCTTCTAGCCGAGACTGGGAGGCTGAGAAACATTGAAACAATAGCCAAGAGATATAGGGAGTTAGCAATGGCTCACAAGGGAGAGATGAAAGCTGTCGTGACTACTGTAATTGTAAGTGATCAATTAAATTACTTTTGCAATCAGTGTCAGATAGTTTCTTTTGAGATGGAAATTTGGAAACTTGAGTGTTTTATGAAAACAATATGTAGGCACCTCATCTTTCAGCGAAGCTTTTGTTTGTCAGTGATCTTGATTACTGATGTCTTGCTGTTAGTGGTTGTGCATCTAGGCTCTATGAGTTTGACACTTTGACTCTTCCTGCAGAGAATATGATTAAAAGAAATAGTGCACTGATCATAATAATAACTAAGTGGACCTCAGTAGTAGTCTAGACTGATAATATTACTAGTTTAACTCATCCTATTGTGATGCAGGCCCTTCCCGCTGAAGAGGAGAAAGAGTTGAAGGAGACACTGCAGTACCTCACTGGAGGCAAAAAGGTGTTGCTTGAGCAGAAGGTGAGTTACTTTAATGTAGCAAACCCTGTATGCTTCCAGCATCCCTCGCTTTTTCTTGTTTCCTTCAGTTAAATTATTTGTTGCTTCACAGATTGATCCAAGCATCCTTGGAGGCATCGTGGTTGAATTCGACCAAAAGATGTTGGATATGTCCATCAGAACTCGTGCGAAGCAAATGGAGAGGTTCCTTCGAGAACCCATCAATTTTGACAGCCTCTGAAAACATGCCAGGCCTAAAAAGCACACCCAAAGAAATCTACTTTGGGTTCAGAGCTGATCCAGTACTTTCTTTGGGTCTGGTTAGCCAGGTGTGACTCCCTTTGTTATTGGAAATAAAGTTGTAATGGGAAATCGGCATCCAAAATGACACCTGATTTAATATACTCTTTTTTGTAAGATGAAGTGGAGCTTTTGCTTCACGTTCATGTTTGTTTGAATATCATGAATGTTGGCTGCTCCATTTGTGGAACAGGTTGACTGTTAAAAACCATGTAGCATTGTAGAATGGCTTTAGCTAAGCTTGTTGTGTACATCCGTGCTTGAGTCCTAATTTTAATTTGATCAACGTTATCACCATTTGTGAACGAGTACGACACTAATGGAGGACTAGTCAATATGGGCTAGATTCCGACTCCGCCCATGTAGAATGTGGCCCGAGTCTATAGAAGCCTCTGGATTGAAAGAATTAATCTACAAAATATATAAATAACAAAATAGTTGTGATAGGTTTTGGATGCTAATAGATCCCATGTCAATCAACTCACACACTTCGTTACATTTGAACCTTATGCTACCCACACCCCGAAAACCTAGAGCATATCATATTGAGTTTATCATACCTACAGTAAATCTCACCTCCATCATATATCCATGCCAACGAAACATATACATACACCAAATTGCCAATAAAATAGAACACCTTGGTAATGAATAAGATGCATCCAAGTTTCAAGACTTTGTGAAATACTACTCTCATTCCCTTCCTTATCTAAGTCTTAAGTTTCCTCCTGAATACAAGTTCCATTTCCAAACCATTCAAGCCACATACTTTCAGAAGAACTTTTGCACTAGAAACGATTTAGTTTTATAACACGATATTAGCCGATCCCTCTAAACCGGTTGCTACTTCGTTCAGAATACAGGTATACAATAAATTTTTTTCACTCACTTATCATTGTATAACTTTTTACAAATAAGTTTGATTTGCAAAATCTTTTATTTTTAACTTAGAATTTTACTACATGGGAAGGCTCAGCCATCTTATAGTAAACATGATGGAACTTTGTCATGTTTGGCTTAACTGCACACATGACTAAGTGAAAAATATTTTTATGGGGGAGTGAACAGTGAAGTTCAGAACCTCACTCTAGACTGTACAGGATTTGGCAGAGGTAAACTACCAATAAAATACTCTGGGAGTCCCTCCTGATAGTAAGAAAAATTCATCTTCCCTATGCATTGCCTCTTATAGACAAGATTACTAGCAGGATGAGACATTGGACCTCCAAATTATTGAGCTATGCTGGTCGCCTACATTTGATTAATAGTGTTTTTTTTCTAGTATGATCTCATACTGGATGCAAATATTCCTATTCCTTAAGAATATTTTGCATCATATTGAGGAGTATGCAGGTCATTCCTTTGGAGCAATGGTGGGGAAATTAAAAGGAAATCACCTATTGCTTGGAAAAAGGTTTGTGAGCCTAAAAATTCAGGTGGTATTTGAGAGCTCCATGAAGTTAAGAGCTCATGAATGACAATATTTTGGACAATCTTAAAGTGATGTTGAACCAGCGCCTGAGGCAGCGCCTGAAGCGAGAGACTGCTCCAACAT
>JAWWMW010001549.1:180920-194679 GCA_035048345.1 Echeveria elegans
TGGAATTGAAAGATCTTCCACCAAATCTAAGGTATGAGTACCTAGGACCGGATAATTCATTGCCTGTCATTGTAAATGCATCTTTAGATAACAACGAAACAATGAAATTGTTGCATGTGTTGAGAACATATAAGGACGTTATTGGTCATTCGATAGATGATTTAAAAGGCATTAGTCCTGAAGTATGCATGCATAAAATTCGATTAAAAGATGATGCAAAACCCTGTAGAGAATTCCTGCGTAGATTGAACTCTAAATTAGGGAAAGTTGTGCTAAAAGAAATTGAGAAAAATGTCATTTAAATCCTCAACTTCTCAGTTTTACCCATTTAAATCCTCAACTCAGTTTTGCCTATTTAAATCATCAACTTCTTAGTTGACTTTCAAAAAAATCTTAAGTTTATGTTGACTTTGCCATTATAGGCTGGACAAAACTGAATTGAGGATTTAAATGGGCAAAACTGAGAAGTTGAGGATTTAAATGTCCGTTTCTCATAGATTATTAATCTTCTTCTCTTTTTCGTCTTAAAACTTGAAATATGTTGTATCTTTTTACGCGTTTCACTACCTTTACCTTTTGAGTGAAAGGAATGATCTTATATCAAAAAGATCAACCACGTAGATGTAATTAGACTTATACTTGACATATCCATTTTAGTGCGCTGGCTTTTGGTTTCAATAACCTGAACTGATTCTTCCACAGCAAGCTACGCTTGTACTCTATGCCTCTCGCAGATTCTGGTACACGCTGGATTTGAAAAAAGCAGAGGAGAGATGAACGAATGAAGATATTGAGTAGGAATGCACAAAATTGACCGGTATCGCAAGACCGACCGATAAATTGCGGGTCGGTCCGGACCGAACAAATTGCGGGTCAGTCCGCAGTCCGATAAAATGGGGTTTTGCGATTTGCGAATCGGTACGGTCCAAATCCGTCGGTTTGTGGTCCGGACCGGAAGACCGACTATTTGCAAAATCTCAATTTTCGAGCTCGGCTTGAATTTATCAAGTCCTTAAACGAGCTGCTCGAACGTGAAACATTATCAAGCGACTCGTTGCCTATACTTAGCATTGAAAAGGGTTGAAAATTATAATATTTGTTTCTTGGTTACTTTAGAAGTAACAAGCGATGTGTGATATTTGTGAGTAGAGAGAGCTCCGTGTGAGGTACCAGCCCAAGCACAAGAGTTTGAGGAGGTTCATTTGTCCCTTGAGGCCCATATACTCTACTCTAATAGAAACATTTTTATATAAATAGATTCAACATGTTTTTGTTAAACCAATCATGGTTGATAATTGATAATTGATATCAATTCACGGCTTATAACCCATATTTCTTAGAAATTAGGCTAAGAGCTCGAGCATCAATCAAATTTTTTGGTCTTAATCTCATTTTTTGTGGTCCTTTCGATCTGGACCGACAAAGACCGAACATGTCGATCTCGGTCTGGATCAGTCTGCAGTTTGGATTTTCAAAATTTTGCGGTCTCGCAATATGGACCGACCCGCAAAAGTCGGTCTTGATTCGGTCCGGACCGTTGTGCATCCCTAATATTGAGTATTACAATTCAAGAAATGTCTCACATCGTCTAAAAGAGAAAGTAATGAGTAGCAGATATATAGATATGAAACTATGATTCACAAGTTTCAGTTTTTGAGTCAAAATAGACCATATCGAATACGAGCTAGTCAGAATTTAATATGGTATCATAGCGCATGATGTGATCCGAGACGAGTATGAAACATGTGAGACATGTTGATTTAAATAATGAGAAGAAGAGGCACCCAAAGTGAAGGGAAGTTGCAGAACAACTTAAAGATTCGCAAAGAGGGCGAGTACTAGCCGGGCCAATGGGGTTGCGGGGTTAACAAAAAGGGTTCTGTAGGTCAATGATCTCAAATGATATCGCAAAGGGCGCACTTACGATGTTAAACTCAAGGGGAGCGCAAGAGAGCGAATGTGTCATTTCTCCAATTGAGGGGGAGATTGTTGTGTATTACGATTTAAGAAATGTCACCCATCGTTTAGAAGAGAAAAATGACTAGATTATATATAAATATGAAACCGTGACTTACAAACTTAGACTTTAAGTCAAGATGCTCAAGTAAGGGTAAAAATAATTTGGTTTGTGGTTTTCTGATTTTCTTTCTTGTTTACTGTTTTTAATTTGTCTCCTAAAACAAAACAAAAAACATGTCAAACAGCTTTGCTTTTCAAGTTGGTCGGGGAACGAGCCAAGGGTATGTCCACCAATAACAGGTTTTGATCAATTTCCAGACATTTAGTGGTGGTGGTGAAGGAGGATGAGGAGGAGGTGTGGTGGTGGAGGAGGAGGGGTTAATTTGTATTTTTCTATTTTTTAATCGAACTCCTATTATTTTTAAAATTACGATTAAGAGGTCAATTGTCGTTAATTGTGACAGAGGGTGTTGAATCGTTAACGATAAAAACATGCGGTGTTTAAGTGAAAAAACAAAAGAGAGGGATGTAATCTGAATAAAGCGTTCTATAATTAACCCAAATTTATTAGTACACGAACTAACCAAATTTTAAGGATTAATTTGATCCAAGCTCTAGCAATATTATATGTAGTCTTTTAAAATTTGGAGTTTGGACACTTAGAAAAATGTGGTTGACAATGACAAGAAAACGTTAGTCATGGTGTACTCTAGAAAGATGTGATTGACAAAAAAAATCATTCAATTTGGACACTTTAGCGCTAGGCCTCACCAATAGTCTAGGCGTGACTAAATAATGATGGCCTTTGCTTATATTCGGACCATGTTGGGCTAGAGAGATAAACATGTGCTCACGAATCGCCCGCAAAGGGAAATCTTTTTGGAATATTTATTAGACTTTTTACTATGACCCCACCGGACCCTTAGGTCTAAGTATCGGGCCGAATTCGGACCTTCCAGGATATTAAGACCTCCCCTATTAATGAGGAATTTGCATTTAACCAAAGCAGCTAATGTTGTGAAAATCGGATCAAACCGGCCGGACTGATCGATTCGAACGAAATTCGATAAGTCCGTCAATTCGGTTCGAAGTTTAGCCCCAACGTGCTATTGACCCATTCAAAGTCGGTCAGACCCGGTTGGTTCACTATTGGTTCAATTCAAATAAAATTAAATTGCTTTTACAAGGAATTGAACCCTAAACTTATAACAATCATTCTCTTCACCTAACCACTTGAACCAATCCTTTTACTTGTCATATCTTCAAATATGCATGAATATATCTTTAAGTTAGGTTAAATAAAAATAACATTCATTTTTTATTTGGAATGAAGAATGATATGTTATTCATGTTTTCACATAGAATTAATTGTACAAAACCACCACTATAATATACCATTTGGCACAAAACAATTATTATAAAATATTATTTCACATCATTACAAAATAAATATTTTTTAAAACTTTATTTTATAAAAAAAATAAAAATTAAGATTTAATATAATTTAAATTTATTAACATTCTTTCTTATATGGTAAAAAAAATTATTTTTTTAATTTTTATTTAAAAAATAATGAGTTTTTTATATTAACGAAGGTGTTCATTTGATACCATGAGATGTTATATGGGTGGTTAAGTAAAAAAAAATACTCCCTCCGTCCCAGATTTTATAGTGGTGGTTTGTGCAAAATGATATATTGTAGTGATGAATTTGTGCAATTAAATCTTTCACATATACATGATTATGCTGCACCGGATGATATTGGTTTGATCTGTCGTTTATGTTTCATTGAAATTGTTGATGCATTCTGATATTGTACTTTTGCTAATTACAACTTTCATATATATATATATATATATATATATATATTTGATAATTCTCATTACCAACCAAAAACTATATATGTTAGATTGGTTAGTTAAGGCAGTGCATTTGTTATTTTGTTATTGTCTAAAAACTTAAGTTTGATTTTGTAACAAGATATTGAAAATTAAAAGTTGACTTTTATGATGTTGTTTTTAATGAACAGCAAACATTCAATTTTGGTATTTGTGGTAAATATATATGTATACACAAAATATATTATAATTGTTTAAATACATAAAATATTCAAAAATATTTAAAATTTTGAATCGAGTCATGCATCAACCCTCGGATCGACCCGGTTGAATCCGTGACTTCGGTTCGTTTTCACAATATTGAATTGGAGCCGTCCGTGATTAACTAATCAAAATATCTAATTACTTTATACTTTACTAGCGTACCGTCCGTCGTTCCGACGGGAATTTTTTTCGTATTTCCATCTGCTTCTTCCTAAGTGCGAAATAATTTTTTATTTTAATGTTTATTTTTAAATTTGTTACGTTTTATTTTATACAATTTTTTCTTATATTTTTTCCGTGTCTCCACTTGATTACTTTTTTTATTTTTAATGTTTATTTTTTATTTTTAAATTTTTTTCATATTATTTTATGATATTTGAAGTTTGAGACTTCAAGTATGGGCTTATGAAGGTTAATGAGTAGTAGATAGTTTAGTCATTTTATTTGTTTAATGAAGGGTAATTATGTCATTTTACGTTTGGTTTTAGGTCCGTTTTGCTATTTATTTATAAGAATAGATCATCAAATGTGACTAAATAAACATACTAAATAAGTATAAATAAGTATTTCATTTATCTTACTTGTTTTTTTAGGTTAGGTCAAAGTGATATGCTAAACAAATACAAGTAAGATAAATGAAATTTTATTATCTAAAGTGTAAATGAAACAAACAAATACAAATACAATATCTTAACTTTATAATATTTTATTATACTTAAGTGTAAAGTGTTTTCGACCAAACGACACTCAACTCAGTATTGCACCAAAATATGTGATGCACCAGATTTGTGGTTTCCATAAATTCGACTGTGCTAATGGTTTCAAAGATATAGAAATCATTTAATGCATTGCGGGTCTAGCCCGCACCTCACACCCTTGATAACGATAAAAATAACTGGCCGTTTGCAAATTACTGGTAACAAACAAAAGTTTCAAAAGGGATCGAGCTCGAATCGCCGTGAATTAGAGGTGGCAAAATAATCTAGATAAATGGATTAGTAAAATTTATTAATAATTTGTGAAACAGATTAATAAAATTTATTAATAAGTATAAATGGATTAATAAAATATATTTATGTGTAAATAATGTGTAAACAGATTAATGAAATTTGTTGGACTAAATGGATTTAAGCAACCATTTAAAGCATTTTGAGCTAATCCGTTTAATCCATTGGATTAAATGGTTCAATCCACTTAATCTGTTTACACTAAATGGATTAAATGATTTAAACCATTTAAGATCCAATCTGTTTAAAATTCATCCATAATCCATCCAATCTATCCATTTTGCCACCTCTACCGTGAAACCATCTCCGCCTTGAGTCAGAGAATGTCCATTGGACCATGTAGGAATAAAATTTTTTTAAATCTAAATAGAAAATCTAAACGACACCCATCCTGCAGCAGTATATGCCAAATTATTTCAAGAAGAAAAACAAGCATAAATTAGAGTTCAACTGACGTCTTTTATCACAATCATAGCATCAGTTACTCACATTCACATTGGTATTTTAATTATATAGGCTATGGAGTTAGTTAAACGGAGATGCAGTTGCAGGAGTAAGCGGCGCTCACAGCTGGATCGTTCTGTCTAAAAGGAGAACGATTTTAGGGTATGAAGTACATAGGATTGGGTAGTTTGAAGGAGCGAATTGACATGGGAGTGCCGAGCAGATCGCTCCATTGGTCCCCTGAGTTGCCAATTATGCGGTAACCTTCATTTTTTATTTCGCTTCTCTTCTCTGACTTATAGGCTGTAGCTGATTTTCCATGATCATCAAGACCCCTGAAAATTTTATTTGAGATAAAATGTCATCAACTAGGCCACAAGCTAAGGAAGAAAACAAAGACATCAAAAATATTAATACTGAGAGTTTGATGTTTCTAAATAGGTCATTGGTTATTTTTCCCTTTCTTCAAGATATATGATCTACTGAATATACATGGTGAATGAAGTGGACTTCTATATGCAGACGAGTTTTTTAATATCCTAAGAGAACGATAATCGGTGTGCACAAGCATGGCTAGAGAAACACAATCAATGTTGCTTTGAAATGATTTAACATCAGATTTGAAGTGGTTCAAAATGAGTCCAACACATTTATATAAATTGAAACTTCAGGCATGAGAATCAGTTGTTAATGTAATTATACAAATGAAGGTGCACACACTATTATTCATGAAAACATATACAAATACGAGAACCAGGTACATTCGAGGATTTTTAAATAACTTACAAAGATACAAGGTCACAATAGCCACAACTCTTCCCGTTTCATATGCATCAAAATAACTGGATCCATTAGATTTACTGTACTGCAACTAGCAACGATTCTATGTGTTGCTACAGACATTTACCGGAAAAAATGTCTGTTTTAGAATTAAATCAATGTTACAAACACTCTAATAATAGTAGATAGCAAACAAAACTCACCTCAAGATTAGCCTGTCCCATTTCACAAACCCTGCATCCTTCAAATTCTCAATCGTGACACTCCTCATCTTCTCGGCACGCCCCGTCATTAAGAAAATCTTAAACCCCAATCTTGACGCCTCCTCATAAAGCCTCAAACTACTCTCAATGACGGAAGCCTTCCCCGTCTCTACCCACTCATCAAACTTCACATTATCAAACACCTCCAATCTGCAAAACACATAACTATAACAAAATCCGAACAGCAAACAGAACTAACCAAATGAACCTCGAAACATGGAACAGTTCAAAATTTGAAAATTACCCATATCCATGATCAGCATAGTAAGGCAGATTAGATAACAAAGTCTCATCAATGTCGAATATCCAAGCGTCCATCCCATCTTCCTTAACCTCCACGCTTCTCGCAAACAACAAAGCCTCATTAGAAACCCTTTCAAGATCAAACTCATAGCCTCTACCAGTCAAATACTCCTTCACATAATCAACACACTCTTCAGGAATAGTCTTCCATGGACTCAAGTTATTGGCCTCAACAGCGAATCGCCAGCTCGTACACTTCAACCTAATCTCATCATCAGACGCCGCTGAATCAATCCGGGTTTGTATGGTTTCTGGGTATTCAATAATCAACGGCCTCGGAAGCTGGTGAGGATTGAAATTCAACAACTCCTCAGCTCGTGAGATTGGAATCATCAGAGTGAGAAAGATCAAAACTTTCGTTAAATCCATGGATGAAAATTCGAATTGTGGAATCGAATCGGTTGAATAAGGAGATCGGACGACGTGGGTGGGTCGGGAATGTGTGGGAAAAGGTGAGGAATTGGATCGGTTACGAGTTACGATTGCGTTGATGTAGAGAATATTCGTTACTTGGGGATCGGATTGAAGATGATGATGCTTTCTGGTAATGCGCAAATTGCAAGTTGGGGATTGGAAAGTGTCCTGTGGGGTTTCGTTTCGTTTTGTTGAAATTGAAATAGGAAAGTGGAGACGAGGAGCAAAGAAAAAGCGAGTAGCGTGGACTAAAAGCGACGACTTGGTAACTGGGAATTATAGGGGGGTTCAAACAAAGATTTCGGTTTTGATGGTTCGGGTGGGGTTTTAACGTCGGTGTAACTGAATGCAGATTTTGGGGTTTGATTGGTTCGTTAATTGGGTTGCTGCTATTGGCCCATTCTATCAGTGTTGTCATAGTCTAATTGGACCGAACCGGCAAAATGCATCCGGTTTGATTCTAATAATTCAGAACTTTACCCGTTTTTAGGATGTACTCGGGTCCAACGTCCTCTTTTAGTCTTTTGTACATCCGTAAATCACTATTTGTATTAGTAAAGTAAATGCATTGTGTGAATGGAATGTAGCGATGTCTGCCAAACTGTTATTGTGCAAAAGCTGATAAGCTTTGGGTTCAATGATTACATGCATATTATACAAAGGGGAAGGATGTGACTGAATATGAATTGAAAGGAAATATTTCCTGGGTTTTTAGAGCCATATTGAAGTGTAGAGAGAAAGTGATGCAAACTGCTAAATGGAGAGGGCTGGAGCAGGGGAGAGCACATTTTCCACTTTTTCGTTCCGTGTTACCGTTTTATCGAAAAAATAGGAAAATGGGAAAACGGAAAATTTCCCATCGGTAAATCGGGAAAAAAAAGCGGGAAACGGTAAAAGTTTTCGAAAACGGGAAATTTCCGTTTTCCCGTATATATATTTATTATATATTTAATTATTTATATTTTAAATTTTATTAAACAAATTAGTATTTATATTAGGGATGTTAATATTATTTGTTATTTGTTAATGTCACAAAATGTCTTATTTTTCTCTTATGTATGTGTAATAAAACATGAATGCAAATAAAATAAAATAAATATGTATTATAAATGGAAAAACGGGAAAATGAGAAAAATGAGAAAATTTCCATTTTTTCCCGTTTTTTCGTTTTTCACAGGAAACGGTAAAATATTAACAGGAAACAAAAAATCATTTTTCTGATCAGAAAAACGGAAAATGGAAAATTCTCGTTTGCTCTCCCCTATGCTGGAGCAAGGGGGTAAATTTCCTTTTGGGAGAATGTACCAGAATCTTAGACCGAGCAATAGAGAGCTGAGCTGGAAAAAAGTTATTTCAGCAATGATGCGAGACCAAGGGCGCTGTTCATGTTACGGATGGTGTGTATGGGCAGAATATGTACTATAACTACTAAGGATAGACTCAACGGGTTTGGTGTTTTTGTGAACGGAATCAATTAACCATTTGTTATTTTGATTATCCTTTTGGTAAAACAGTGTGTAAAGGGGTATTAAAATGGTTGAAAATTGTTGGAAATTACTATTAAATGATTGAAGAAAATCAAGGGTGCGTCCCGATTTGTGAGAACCTCGAATCAAATAATGAATTCTCTAATAGAATCCTTGCAAGGTTGAGTACGTCGAATATTCAAATGCTAAAAATCGAGTCAATATCGAAATGTATTTGAATGTTCGGACTACGAGTTAAATATATGCATATTTGGACTGCAATTAAATATATTGATGTCCAGATTTTTGGCATTATTGGGTGTCTTTAGCCCAATTTATGTTCTCTTTTAACCTATACAATTGAATAGAAATCCTTACACGCATGAAGTAAAAGTGAGACATTAACCGGAGGAAAGATGAGAAATTCAAACTAATTTGATTTCATCATGGCTCACTATAAAATTGGCTTTCTTCTTCTCAGGATTTATCGAATTGAAATTAATCATCCTCCTTTTTTTTCGTGTGAGTTGTGTCTTAGTGTGTGGTGGTGAAATCGAAGGCTACTTCTTTTTCGCTTGAATTGAGCTTAAGATGAGTAAACTTCAACTCGTAATCGTTTTATCCTGTAAGAATATTGTCAATTAAATTTCACCCATGTGAAAAGACAATAAACCTTTAAGGAAAGCCGTCCAACGTGCCTCGACTTTGTTTGTGAGTGTGAAGGTTCCGTATCTTATGTTTGTCTATTTTAATAAGATACAACCGATTTCAATTTACTCAGATTTGTTAGCGTGGTTGATTTGGTTAATGCTTAATGTCTCATTTGATCTTGACTTGATGACCTGTGAATGGAATTGTATTTATAATTCATTGCTATACTAGTTACGGATGTCATACTGAATTATCTATAGTTGAAATTATTCGGGACATCTCAGGTTGCATGTCAAACCAATGGAATTGATGTTGGGTTATTATATAGGGTTAATTATCGAAAATCACCCGTAAAATACGAGTTTTATCGAAAATCATTCGTAAAATCCGATATTCTCCAGACACACCCAATCTCATATTTATTTACTAAAAATCACCATTTTGCCTTTAATTTATTTTATATGTGTGTGTAGTACAATCCAGTAGGAAGCATTGGTAGTTTTTCAAGTATAAGCCTTTTTAAAATTTATCTGTTGTGAGCACCATATATTTTTTGGCACCATCAGTCACAGACTAAATATCCAATCCATGATGATATACATCTTTGAAACTCAACAAGTTTCTTTTGGACCTTGGCGAATACAATGCAATGTTTATTTTAAACATTGTGCCATTTGGTAATGTGAAGTTTGTCATGCTAGCCCCTTCAATCAGGTCAACTGGACTAGATATTGTATTCACAATTATTTGAGTCTGTTTTAACTTCGAGAAAAATCTTTCATCCTTCAAAATTGTGTGTATTGTTCCACAATCGAGTATACAAACTTCTTCAATATCAATCCTTTTGTAAGCTTTACCACCGGCATAATTCACTTTTAAAACTTAGAAAAAAAATAAACAAGGAAAATGCATAAGATAACTGGTGGATCAAAGCCTACCTTTATTTCATAACTAACACAAAAAATGGAGACACTGAAACACGCATCAGTAAGAAAAATAGTAAGCAAACATCAGACCATTCCACATCATTCCATCAGGGATTACGAGTGCCATTTTACTATCTTCAGCCCCTTTCTTATTATAATCATAAAGTGGCTCATTCAGGCACACTGGGAGTATCATATCCGTCTGGTGTTGAATTTGCCTTTTAGACTGTTTCATAATTCATTAGGCTTAGCCACAACGGGAACTCATTTTCCGATTTTTCATTCAAATATTGTCGAGGGAAGATCATAGATCTTGTTGAATCCACTCTGGATGAATCTTTCATTTCCTTGAGTGTCTCGATAAGACTTTCAAGTCATTAATGTACTTCAATGTGCATCTTCCATGCCATACAATTTTCGCTAGAGATCTCAATGGGGCTGAAATCAAAACTGATGATGTTGTCATGATGATAACTTGTGGAAAGAGCGAAATTTTATTAGATTAATAACGTAGTACATAAAAATTAACAGAACAGTAAAGACAAAAAATAACAATAGACCACCAGTTAAATTACGAAAAAAAATAAAACTCATTTGGTGAGAGGTCTCCGGTGATGATACAAATTATCATGATAACAATCAAGACAACAGCTAGAATTAAGACCGGAGGAAACATTTCTCTTACTTAAAATTTAGAGTAAGAAAATGTGAATAGAATATGAAATTTTGTGTTCTTATTATGATTTCGCAAGCGCGGTTTTATAGAAAAAAATAGAGTGGTTTGGGGAAAAATTTAAGACCCATTAGGAAGTAAAAATATGACTGTTTGTTTAGGGAAGAAGTTTGAAGCGTTGGGTGTCCACTAACTTTGAAGAAATCAAATGCTAATAATAATTTGATCATGTTGTCAAAAAATCAAACAAACAAACATGTAAATTAAATAAGCATGTAGTTAGTTTAGAACAAAAGTAAATAATTTAACAGTTAAGATAAAAACGATTAACTAAATAGATGTAAATCACATCTTTTAACACGGCGGTTAATAACCTGGCCATTTGTGATTAAACGATGTTATACATTGATTTAATAAACTACGGTGTTCATCACATCGTTTTACTATAAGAGATAATCCGCCAATATAGCAATTCAATATTATACACGAACAGAAATATAAATATAAAAGTTAAAATAACTACCACTCAGTTGGGCACATAGTCGTGGTGATAACGTGTTATAAATACCTTAGAAAACTTAAATTTTTTTGAAACTCGTTATAACTTAATTATACTGAAAGTAAGAGAAGGACTAGAGAGAAGTAGGAGTGGTGATCGTTTACTTCACCAAGCACCTCCTTTATACTACAAATGAAGCAAACACACTTTCGCATTTAGCGCAAATCTACTTTCATTTTCTACCATGCAGGGTTCACTTCTTACACAAGCGGAATCTGCAAGCATCCTACAATTTACTTTCACAACAACAAAAAAACATTAATTAATGACTTCTTAAGAAAGCAACATTTGTCGTCACTTTTTATGTCTTAGTACAATTAAACATGTTGAAAGCTAAAGTTCACGTTGTTTTGGCTCGATTGGACGAGCAGTAACTTATTTTTACGATAAATGGATAGCACAATTGCCTTAGTAATAGCTAAAGTTCATGTTGAAAACATGTTGAAAACATGTCTTAGTACAATTGCCCCTACAAACATTTTTTTCTTTAAGAGAAATTCCAACGGAGCCATGTGAAATGACTCGTTAGGTAATAGGGTCCACCTGACATTAACAAACAAACAAAATATCAAATACATATAAAAATTAAATAAAAGACGTTGGGATTTAGATTTAATTGCAGAAAATCACAGGTATAATATATCAGTTTTCATTTAGCCATCACTGTAAAAATATTTTCACTAAACCACATGTGTAAATTTTAAGTTTTCACTTAATCACCTAACAAAACTCATTAAAATTTTTGAAAAATGAAAAATATTCAAAAAACTAAAAAATTTATATACCATAATATAATAGAAATAAATTATATTAAATTTAAAATAATATAAGAAAATTAAACTTTAATTTTTTTTTTATAAAAGAAAAAAGTTTTAAAACTATTATATTTTTTTAAAATTGAAAACTTTTTAATAAAGCAAAATTCATTTTGAACCAAAGCCAAATAATGTTATATATATCATGTATTTTTTTTACATTTTTCTATTTAAAAAAATTAATTAGTTTTGTTAGGTGGTTAAGTGAAAATTTAAATTTTATACAGGTAGTTAAGTGAAAACTTTTTTTATAGTGGTGGTTAAGTGAAAATTGCTATTGGTTTTCTGTAGTTAACTATAGGATTTCTATGAAACAAATAATAAGCAAATTGACTAAAATTAACCTGAATTAATATTACCTACAGTCTCCTTCAAACTCAAGATGTGCTAATGGAAAGCATCGAGAATTTGCCAACTAAGAGATGAAAAAAGAAGCGTAATGAGTGTTGGTAAACAAATTAGCAATATGCATAGCGAGAATGACAAACGATAATATGATTCCCATTCTGATAGTGGTGGCGAGTGAAGTAACAATCGATCTCAATGTATTTCGTACGCTCATGTTACACATAATTTTGAATAATTTGAATCGCACCAGTGTTGCCATAATACATTAAAGTAGGTTTTGAAACAAAAATTGTCATACTAGCAAGTAACCAACATGACTATATAATCTTAGCAGTGGTACTAAAAGTTTGGCTACATGTCGTTGTATTTTGCACACTTTGCTAATCTATAATACTTGAACTAGCTTCTATAGTTTCGTATAGATTGGTAAGTACGTGGTCGATCCACATAGAGTGAAACTAGAGAATGAAATTATGTTGTTTGTTTTAACTAAGATTCGGTTTCAACTATTGAAGATGTAATTTGATACATGACAATCTCTTAATGAATCATGGTAAACATGGACACAAATCATATAACATGCTACAATATTAGGCAATTAGCATTTCGATAAAGGTAATACATATGCACATATTTCGTTTGTTAATTATTCTGAGTTAAAATATTCCAACAAAGGTAATATTCTTACTTAAATGCTACGACTAGTTCATGGAAAAGTTTATCAAGTATTAACAAACGAGTTTAATAATTAAAATTGCGTTACGAGAAAGTTTCCACAATTCTGATGCATTAATTCATAAATCAAGTTCAAATAATTAACAACAAAAAAATTAGTTTTAAACACCCTCTATACGCCAAATTTGGACTTAAACACCCCTAGTAAAAATATTTTGATTTAAACACCCGAAGTTCGTCAAACTTTTTGTTATCGCCACCTCCGACTTTTAAAATATCAAAAAAAATATCAAAAAAGTTAAAAAAATTCAAAACTTCATAAAATGAACAATCAAAATTCAAACATTTAGTATCACTTTTTATAAATAAATTAT